>VYZS01074468.1:0-42510 GCA_013400695.1 Neodrepanis coruscans
CCAACATCTGAGTTGGTGAAGGTTCTCTGGCTCACAGGGAGCCTTGGCCTGTGTTCTGGGGAAGGATGGGCTCAGAATCCTGCTTTTTCTTCTTGATGCATATGATGGTTAAGGATTCAGCTTTCAGATTTCTGATTTTTAATTTGTTTGGGGATGTGTTGGCAGTGAGTTACAGACTGGTAAAATGAGACCTCCATGGTCTTGCTTTCCTCATCCCAACTCGTTCTGGACCTCTGTGGTCATTTGCCCTTGTTTACCAGCCCTTGTTACCATCTCTCAGTGAATAAGCAAATCCCAGTGTCCCTGGAAGGCAGAGGGACAAAGTCTTCTGCCCAAGAAGGTTGGGGAAAAAAATGTAAACAATTCTGCTATCAGCAGTGAGAAAACAAGGGTGGCAGAAGGCGTAACTCCTCTCCCACTTTCCTCCTTTTGAACTCTGATTGCTTTTCTTCAGATCAAGGGAGATTTGTCTCCCACTTGTTTCCCACTGATGTGATGAGGTGGGAGGTAGAAGAGGAAGAGAGCCACAGGAGATGGAAACTAATGCCAGATTCTAATACTTTAATATTGAGTAATAACTTTCTAAGTTGAAAGTTTAGACACCTGAAATGGGATCTTGATCTCAAATATTTTTTTATAAAATGTCTTAGAGTCTTTGGTATATGAGGAACCTAATTCTTCTAACACTGAAGTGAAATCAAATGGGAGAAGAACTCTAAATGAAAAGGGATAATACCTCAATTGAGAAAAGGTATAAATTTCTTCTAATAAAAATATTTTTCATTTGGCCAGACTGTAGCTTTGGGAGAAAGGTAAAGAAAGTTCTCCTGATAAATAGATGACTAAGTTATCTTGCACTTAATTCTGTACTGGACAGGAATCCCTGAGTGATAAACAATGAATCATAACTTTTTAGGAACTCCAGGACTGTAGACAGGCCTGAGGGCAGGATTATTGAAACCACTGATGTCGTGGTCTTCCCATGATCAAAACTAAACTCAGCCCATGACCTTAAATCATCTAATTATGTAGACAGACTTGCAATGTAAAGATAATATTTTCAGCTCTTGCAACACTTGGGAGCTGTGGCTGGGCTGGGCTGACACAGAAGTTGTAGCCTAGAGCTTTACTGATACTGGAGTTCAGTGTTTATTGCCACAGCTTTAGTTTACTGCCCCTCCTACAACAAAAGTGACCTCTCCAGCCTTTTACCTTCCCTGTACAAGGTATGGAATAACCTTCCCGTGAGGGAAGTGGAGTTGTAATGATCTCTACTGATCTCTACTGCATCCTGTCCCTGGCCTTCTCCTTCCATTTGCCTTCTCCCAAAGCTACTGTTACATGCAAATGAAGTTTGGTGCTTTGCAATAGTGTGGATCTCACTTTCAGCCTGCATGACTGGGTAGAAAATAATAAATCAGTGAACAAGGAACTGAACCTCCTGAATTAGTGCCACTCCACAAATACAGGCTGATGGTAGCAGCCTGATCTCTTCCATGTTCCCTCCCTGCAAATTCCTTTAATGCCCACTCCGGACTTGTGTGTTTTTTCATTTTTTCCTCTCCCTACAACTCTTGCAGTAGATTGCTGATAGAAAACAAGATCATTACAAAACTGTGCCCCTTCTCCCAGCTGTAGAGGAACTGGACTCCCTGTTCCTACCCTGAGCCAGGGCCCTGTCACTGCCGAGTCCCACTGGGATTTTTATTAAAATCAGTGCCTTCAGTGCCTCCCACAACAGCTTGTAACTCCCTTCAAACAGTCAATTTGGTTAATAAGTGGAGTTTCTCTGTTCTTCCACCTACTCCAACAAGGCCTCTCTGTCATGTAGTTCAGACTTGACTGCTTAAATTAATATAATTTCATCTAGTCTTTTGTTGCCATGTACTTGCTCAAAATTAGCTTCTAAATCTGACAGTTCCAAAAAGCCTGCTGGATTTCAAGTTACTGCATCTACATGAGCATTAAAATGCTCCTTCTTTTTTGGAATAGTGTCCTCCTTACAGCCTGATGTTTGATGCCTCTTTAAAGCATCTCCTGTCCACCCCAGCAATCAATTATTCTGTGTCTTTTTTTAATTTCCTTTTTTATCTCCCCCAGACCACTGCCTGGGCTGATGTGCCTGTAGTGATTCTGTTTGCTGGAACAAAGCCTCCAGAGCAGCAAATGTTTAGTTTCTCTCATACCTGATGGAAGATTAAGAGTGAGTGAGGAAAACACATCATTTTAAAACATATGTTGCATAATAATATTAGTCTGTAACTTCATAAAGGCCTGGCAGTTCTGCAGGAAGGAATCTTGTCTTCTGTTCCCAAAGCAGTGCAAGTGGCAGCAGTAGGTACAGGAGCATTGCTAAATCCATGGATGCTGAGGGCCATCACCTGGGACAACAGGCTATTTATAGTTTTATGAGCTGTATCTCATTACAGGTGTATGAACTCAGTGAAGCTCAAAGTACAGGGAGAGGGGAGGCAAAACTTCATCCTCAAGTTATTTAAACCTACACAAATGAGGAAGGAAGCATTTTAGTGCTCTAGTTTGCCCACTGCTTGGGCCATGGGGGAGCAAATGGTCTTGTAAAAGGGAATTTTAATGCTTATTTGATGCAACAGCCTAACTGAGCTGCTCTAAGTAAAAAAAATGTACTTCTCTGTGACTTCCAGTCTCCTACTCAGTGCCTTTGTTCAGACTTGCCTGGTCACATGCAGAAGAAACAGATGTGACAGCAACTGCTGAATAATCACCCCAATACAGTCATCTAAAGTGCAGATGATTTAAGGATGAAGCCGTCGTGCTCTTGCTTTTTATGTGGCCTGTCCTATTTCTGGCTCGTGCTGCTGGAGGCTTCTTGTCCTGCACAAAGAATGTGTCTTGCCAAGCTCTTTTTCCTGGTGCTGCAGCTGTGTGTCCTCCCCCTCTCCTCCTGTAGGGCTGTGCACAAGCGTATGGAACAACCTGACAAGAAGAGTTATGTGGTAACTCACTGAAAGCAGAGCTTTTGGGGCTTTCCTGAACGTACATGAGAATTCTAACTGGTGATGGATGTAGGGCAGAGCCTAGAAATATGAATCTAGCTTAAAAAAAGAAAGTATTTCATCTTCAGCTGTTTCTGCGGGCCAGGGGGAGCTGCCAGCTTCCCACACAGCTGCACCCCCAGCATCTCTGCTCTTCTGAGCTGCTTCCCTGAATACAAAGTGTCCCACAGCCTTTCCTGGCACAGGGCAGTGCCTGTGTCCCTGCAGCCAGGCAGGATGGGGATTTTGTATTTATTTTCCCTGTTTCTTTACTTTGTATCCAGGCAGATGCTGAGGGAAGCCTGGTCCCTGCAGGGCAGTGGCAAGTCACCCTCTGATACTGTGGGCACTGATGGCTTTTGTCCCCACTGTGCTGGAGGTCACAGCATCCTCCCAGGGTTGTACCTTGTCCACCACAGAGAACAAAGGAGCAGATCATGCACACAGGGTGCTCTGTGCTGTTAACACCCCCAAATGCCCTCAGTCCTGCCATACTGACTCCTTCCAGGGTCACAGAAGTTGGTGGTTTTCAACCCTAAAAGAGTTTTCCCTTCCCTAAATCATCTGAGCAGTGTAATCTCAAGCCACCACACACCCCTGCCATGCTGATAATTCTGTGCATTACATTTTTAGGTATTTGAGAGGTCTCATAAATGCCTGCTAAAGGGAATTATATTTAGAAAGTATCTTGTAACATACTTAATGGCTGGGCACTTACCTTGTCTCTGCAGCTTTGAAAGCCTTCCAGCCTCCTTGCAGCACAAGGTGTCATATTGTGTTCTGACCTCTGTGTAAACAAGGCCAATATCAGTGCAGCTGGTTCAACTGTAAGGTAACTTGTAGGGCTGTTAACAGCTCTCTTTTTTCCCAGGCCCTGGTGTTCCAAGATAGCATGTCCATGTTTTTTTCCTTTTTAGTCTTTAACTATTGTGTCATTGAGAGCAGCAGATCTGAGTGAAACGATAGTGGAGGTTGGATCTCCCCAAAAATGCCATTGCTGTAGAAGAATTTTCTATATATGAATTTCTAGGATAATCTTAGATACTGCTGTAAATCATCCTGTGGGCGAGTCAAGCAAAGGGGAGCTTGGCATATGACACCCTATCCAGCTCTGCAATCACCAGTAGTGAAGTCTGTGGACACATGGCTGATAATTTGAATACCAGTTTTTAGTGGCAACTGCAATCTCCATCTGTGTTCATGTGGCTCTGAATGCCTTCACTTGATACTTCTGTTCACTGTTGCCTTGTACACACTGGAATGCAGCCCACTTCAGAAAACATGTAATTCAAACTACTTTCCTCAGGAAAGTGGGATCTTGTGAATGCATTTTTTGACCCCCACTCCCCTTTATATCCCTTACAGCCAATCAGTTGTACAGAACCTGTGTAATACCAGAAAGAAACGCAGTGCAGTGAAGTCTTTGGTCTCTTCCTTATAAATATGGAAGGATACAACTCCACCACAACTTTCTGAAGTTGTAATAAGTGTAAAGGGAAGGGCAGGGAAAATAAAGCTGTGACAGTATTTACCAGGCACATGGAAAATGTGGAGTGGAGCTCTGCCTAGCTCGTTGTTGCTTCTGGGATTATCTTGTCTGTGGATTTCTTTGGCAGCTAAAAATTGTTTGCTCTGAGTTGTCTGAGTAAGTTTGGCCATTTCTGCTCCAAGATAACTGTGATGTGGAGGTGACTTCTACTTTTAAGACTCTCATATGTCCAGTAGTCCCATATATAAGCCAGGCACCAGTGTGGTCCACTCATGAGTCACCCTCCCTCCTCCTGCTGTAGAGGAGCACAGATGAAACTAATTTCTTTCCAGGGCAACACTGTTCACTTTTTCCAGCCTGGAAACTTTAGATTGACAATTCAGAGCTAAATATAATCTGGCTGGCTACAGGGAGTGACTCAGATGCAACAAGCAAGTCTGCCCTGTCACCACTTCCAAAGAGCCCTGTAGGCTTTTTCAGCATGAGTAGCAGAGGCAGGTGGGGAACTTGTCTGAATTTTAATCTTTTTCTGTCTCGTTGTCCTGTCTTCTGTTGGCACAACTGACTTGAAAATTCAAGAGCCAGTCCTTGCTCTGAAATAGTTTGTGGGGGTTCTTCCTTCTCCAGGGCAATGCTTCCTGGCACTGCAGGTGGAGCTTTTACACACCAGCACATTTCTTCTTCCTGTGGCGGATATGAAGCACAGACCACAAACCAACCGTAGCATCCTCCTCAGCAGTGGGGTGGAGTGCTGAATCACTGTGCCTGTTAGCTTTGGAGCAGCAGAACGGGCTGCAAAGTCCACAAGAGGAAATCTTGAGGATATCTGGCTTTATGCTGCTGCCATAGTTGCAATAGCTCGGAGCCCTCAGCTGCTGTGTAATCAGATCAGGGCATGTACAAGTAAATCAGAATGCACGTGAAATCACATAACTTATTACTGTGTAAGTGAAATATTACAGAGCCTGAACTTTGTGTGAGCACAGAAACAAGCTCAGCAGAGTCATTGCTGAAAGCTTTACTTTGAACAAGCTCTAAATACTTGGGGAAATGGTTTGAGCAGGTGATGTTCTTGCCCTGGTCCGAAAAAGGGACTTGCTGTTTATAGTCCAAAGGGCTTGGTTTGCTTGGAAACTCTGATAACAATAATACAGCACACACCTCAGCAGGGACTCTCATCACAGGCCTGGCTCTTTATCCTGTAAGACCTTTATCCCATACTCCAGTTCCTTCTGACTCTCAGACATGCTTGCTTGGGACTGGGCTTCCATCTGTGGAGCTGATGGTGGTGAGCTCCTTCTGCAGGTTCACACTATTCTTTTCTTTGGGTGTAAACCAGTAAGAAGGTTTGTTCAGAAATAAGAAAAAAAGTAACTTCATTTACTCAATGTTGCAAACCTAGACATGATACTATGAAAAGCTAGTTCTTGCTTGCTGAACTTGGCTGTGGTCACGTATAGGGAAAAGATCAGTCTCTCTGGCAACTGTTGGCTCCATCTGCTCTCTGGGTGTGATATCAAATGAATTGACTGTGGAGGTAAGAAGGGTCCTGCTGGGAAGTTCCTCTATAATAAGGTGCTGCAGAAATCATTGTGAGCTAAGCTCAGGAAGAGAACAAAGATTATCTAAATTCAGTGCTCAGGGCTGCTTGTTCAGTTGCACTTGTTGCTTTATTTAGCTTCTGCTAAAGACCTTGACAGCAGCAACTGCCTTATCAATGACTTTACTCCCTGGTGATGTTACTACCAAGCAAGCTGGTCCTGTGTGCACACAAGTCATGAAGGCTCTGAAATTTAACATGTTTTTTTTATTTTTTGTTCTCTTTTCTCTCCAGCTTTCTGAGTCCCCTGAACATGGTCATTGGTGGCACTGTGGTGGTGCTGGTGTTCCTGGGGTTTGTGTGGATGTCACACAACAAGGACATACTGCGCAAGCTGAAGAAGCAGTACCCAACCACGTTTGTAGTGGCCATCATGCTCTCTAGCTACTTCCTGATCTCCTACCTGGGAGATGTCATGGTGTTCATGTTTGGGATCACACTTCCTCTCCTCTGTGAGTAATTTGTCTCTTCTCTGTGGGGCCAGAGGTGGGTGACTTGAGCTTTTCTCCAGTATGTCTGCAGGGTCTAAATCAGCTGTTGCCTTTGCTGTCTCTGTTTTAATGATCCCAAAACAGAAGTGGGGGGGGAGGGGACACCAACCAGCACAACCCTTCTTTAATGTTATAATTAAATGAGTACCTGTGGTTACTCAGGGAGTCATTGATACGTCATCATCTCCCAGTGACATCATGGTGCTAGAATATGTCTTAAGATGAGTGCTGCAAGGACTGTGCACTCCTTGGGCATTAACAACTCATGAGTGTATTTCTGTTGTGCAGTGATGTTTGTCCATGCTTCTCTGAGGCTCCGGAACATTCAGAACAAGCTGCAGAACAAGATGGAGGGAATAGGCTTGAAGAAGACCCCGATGGGCATCATACTGGATGCTCTAGAACAGCAAGAGGAGAGTATCAACAAACTGGCTGACTACATATCTAAAGTGAAGGAGTAAGCAGCTGCAACGTGGCATTTTTACCCGTTGCAGGAGTGTAGTTGCTATTTACTATTGTTCAAGCTTGCTTTCAGTTTGTGTACAAAACAGGAAATGCATGTGGTACAGGTTCGTAGTTGCAGGATGCAGGTATTCCAAGGTCTTCAGGGCTCCTCTAAGAACTTAAGAGCAGCAACTTTTTTCTATTGTATAGCAAAATGTTCTGGTGTTTACACAAATACATACTAACTTATCACGTTTGCTTGTCTCTTCTTTTTGGGTAGAGGAGGAAGAGATGAAAACCTATGGAATGCAGTCTCTCAAACTGTCTTGTAGCAAATTTGTCTATTAAAGTAACATCCCTGTCATCTCAGTTCTAAAAGATTGTAGGTTAGCCAGGTTGTGCTGGGTACCACCTTCAGCCTGGTGATGCTCAAGGTGAGCTGGAATGTATCAAAAGTAGGTATCTCTTGCATCCTCCAAATCCCTTTCTTGAATGATATTACAGAGACCACATTGCCAGCTTAACTGGCAAGGGGTTAAACTGTGCAGTACTTGTAACGAGTCTGGGTTCTGTCCTCGCCTCACACTCCTCCTTTAGCAGCCATGGAACAGTCTAACTAGATAGAAGCATGAAGAGTATTCATGGCATTGTGCCTGCCAGCTCCAGTAAAATGTACTTCAGTTCTCTCCAAAATCCTGATCTGTAGAAACTGCTCCTTTCTGCAGGAGAGCCAAACTTCCCTGTGTACCCAATAAATTATGGCCAAGCATAGGAGAAGAGGTTTGCAGATAGGTTGGAGAAGCTGGGTTTCTACCCCCTTGATGTTTTTAAATACTGCTACTTTAGGACTTACCTTGTTCTGCTCTAGTCTGTATAGGCTGTTTGTAGATGGAGGTGTATGTGTGTTCTTGAGCATGGGTCATCTTTTTCTTTCTTCTTAACCAGAATGCAAAGATAGAAGTCAAACATGCATCCGTTGACTCTGTGCTTCTGACATTCATCAAAGGAATAAACTGGATTTCAGGTTTACAAGTAAAAGCAATAAATATCAAGATACAGTTTTCGATAACCCATTTCAAATTCATGAAGATATTTGCCTGTTAGAACTCCTGAAGTTGAAAGCAGTGTGGGGGATTCTTTTATATATATATATTTTAACATAACTGCCAGCTCGGGTGGAATCATCTTGATAGCAGGAGCTTACCAACAATGTTGGGGGGGAAGTTGTCCAGGAGACGCTCTATTTCAAATATTCTTGCATTTCTCTTTTCTAACCAATTAATTAATTTAACCAAAAAAGGAAGGATCCTTGAAGCTTTTAGGTAACTTGCCATGCTGTTTTCATAGTGAACTGTGTAGAAATCTGAACATGTCATTCCATTTAAGTGTTAAAGTGATCAGTATTTATCAAAAATGTCTGTATATTCCAGCTGAAGAGTCAATGGCCTGTTCCTCACTTGTAGCGCATGGTCTTTGTTTTTTGAAAGCTGTTTCCACACTTAAAGAACATAGTAGCCTATGACTTCATCATTACCGTAGGATTTTAAAAAACTGCACAGTTACGACAGAAAATAAATTCTAATTATTTGAAACGTGAGCTTGTGCCTGTTTCTGTGGTTGGTGGAACTCCAGGAGGGGTGGTGGGAGGTGTGCTCATGTCGGGGATTAAGCTGCTGGGCTTGACTGCTCTGTGTCTGTATGAGCTTTGTTGGGGCACAGGGGTCCTCTGAGCTGAGCTGTTACAGCCTTGCTCTTGCAGGGGTGTAGTACTTGAGATACTTGTTCATGCTTTTCCAGTCGCTTATATAACTCTACTTAATTGGGATTCCGCATTTCTTTTAATTACCTGAGAGGGATTTCTGCTCCTGGGGTTACTGGGAGCTGTGCCTTGAGCAGCAGGAAGCCAGCTCTGCTGCAGTCAAACTAATGGTGTGATCTCTGTATCCGACTGCCTCCCTCCTCCAGGGATCACTCAAGAGGCTGCTCAGTGGGAGAACATGGATCAGAGCAGGGCTTCACAGGTCCTGCTCTAGATACCCTGGTAAGACATGTTTGGCAGCTTCTGGGTGTAGCAGTAATTTGTGCCTGGCAGCTTGAGCAGGAGCCTGCAAAGTACTATGTTGTATTTTCCTTTGTGTTTTTTTGTCTCAGCTGCTGAAGTCTTGAGCTGCACTAGCCTGGCCCTGAAGCCAGTCTCAAGAGCAGTGCTCTTCAAAAGCTTTCTGGGGGAGTTGCTTTTTGCATTTGCTGCAAGGACTTGGTTAGAAGTGCCAAGCTCCTTCCCTTTCCTACTCCTATCCTTTACAAAAAGAGGGGGCTGCATGAGGTGGGTGCAATGAAAATATTACTTCCATTTTTTTATGTCTCTGCCATGCAGAAATGGTTCTTTCTTCTTCGTTACGTGATACTTTAAAGCACTTGCTCTGTCTTAGGCAATACATTGACCACATTTCCCAAATCTGGAGCATTACAGTTTCAAACAGAAGCAGAGCTGAGAAGGAACTTTACAAGTTTAGAAGATGAAGATTGTAGAGACCTGGTGGTAGATAAAGAAAGGACAAAGACAAGTGAAAATTTAAACTAATGATAGTAGAAGGTACCTTGGATTCAAAGAGGTCCTGAATGTTGGTGATACTACCAGACTATTATAATAAATGTGGGAAGGGGGAGCAGGGTGGAACTGGAATTTAACTGCCAGGGGAAGGTTACTAAGAGTTACCACAAGGAGACTAAGAAACCTGAAGGAATTCCTGCCAGGAGCTGCAAAGCTGTGCCTTTGGTTCAAGTATCAACCACAGGAAGGCAGGGGAGCTGCCTTTTGGCCTTTGTTCTTTCCTTACACCTTATAGCTTTAAAAAACAAACAAAAATCCCCCAACTGCTCTCTTGTGTATGTATTTTACAAAAATGTGACTTACCTGCAGGTGCTTTACAGAAAATGCAACAGAAAAATCTAATGTGATTATAAAGGATGAGGAGAAAAAAAAAATCACAAAAGCATTAATGAAAAACTGAGTTGTATATACGCAGATTTTACCCCCTCATAGCCCTGCCAGGGGTGTGACATGCTATTCACACCCCATACTAGGAGGAATTATGAGTTTCTTAAACCCCTGGTGAAGAGAGAGAGGTAAGGCTCATCCTATTGCCACAGGAACTGCGTGGGGAGAGACCTGAAATGGCATTTCAGTGCACTCCAAGGTGGCTGCAATTAAGGATTACATTAAGACAGAGGTGAATCATGGGGAATGAAGATTACAGAGCATAGCATCATCTTTTTTATGCTGATCAGCTACAATACCCACTAGACTATGTTCTGATACAGAGCTTGAAACCATCCAGGCGAGGTGTTCGTTATACCAGTGCAGTCCTTCTATCTGTGAGCACCCTGTTTGCAATGGAAGTGCTGCACACATCTTACAGACAGAGCTTTATTTCATTTCTCTTTCCTTAGCCTAAAAAATGAAGCTTTATACATGGAAACTGAATACATTTCTCACAGATGAGAGAGTAATAAAGGAAAATTTGTGTGAAAAGAAAGAGAAGATAAAGCACAGAATGTTCCTGCAGAATCTGGCAGCAGAAGGACAACGTGGAAGCAAAATAGTTTGCTGACAAACTAGAAAGACAAGGTTATTGATGCCTCTGAGAAAATACTCCCACAACAAACTGAAGCCTCAAATCCACTTGGCAGACAGATGGCAGCGGGATTGTTTGATACCTGATGGAAATGCTTAGCACAGAGTTTTCCCATGCCAGCCATTTTCACCACACTTACAAAAGTGTGTATTGCAAGCTTTGTTCCCAAAGAGTTGAATATACCACCTGGGTTCTGCAGAAAACATCTGCTGAAATTGTTTTAAGCAAAACTTGAGTAGTCCTTATTCCAAGTTGTTTTCTTCAGGTCAGTCTGGTCTCTCACTCCAGCTGCTTTGGCAACGGCACCTGGATAAGGACAGTAAGCATTAGGAGAAGGAAATTTCTCATTCTCAAATCCCAGACCAGTTTGGTCTAATATGAGCCTTAATAAACTGTAAAATGGTCAAAAATATAACAGGAGCTCCAAGGAGCTCTGATTGGGATTTCTTTTGTTTGTAATTTTCCACTGCTGTTTGTGGTTCTTTATGCCTAGGAAATCAATCTGAAGGCACTGAGCCCCACAGCAGAGAGAGCAAACACCCAGCTTGGCTCCAGCTGTAAAAACCCATTTTAGAGAGAGAGCTGAGGGTATTGAGGGAAATAAGGAGTTAACCAAGATCACAAAGGATGAAAAGAATAACATCCTAATGAACCAAATACAAGCCAAGTGGCCCAATGACACAGGACCAAAAAAAAAAAAACCATGTAAACAAAACAACTCACTAAAAAACACCTAAAAAACCCCACCCCAAACCCCCAACACACATGTTCATTGCTGAGGGGCCTGCTGAGGGAATAATTAATTCTGTGCAAGTAGAAAAGAATGCAAAATGAGGCCCACTATATTAAGATGTCAGTAGTAAAAGAAAAATTAATTACAAAATACTACTTGACCATTTTTAATTACAAGGGATTTTCTTTCCTCTTCCTTGGGTATTAGTAATACAAACAGGCATCAACATCACCAGCTACAAATACACCAGTCAGCTTTTAGGATTTCTTGAATAACAGTACAACACAAGGAAATATAACAGATGAGATCAAAATCTGGTGGCCAGCATTTTGAGAAGTGGCTCATGGATTTAGTACCATCACCTAGAGGCAGTTTTCAGAGCTTTGGATTCTCAAAGCCATGATGATGTTAAGATCACATAAGTTATGACCACCGAGCACTTTTCAGTGGCAAAGATTTACTTGGAAACCAATATAAAAACTCCTGTGGTATCACTACTTTTTTCCTCTTATCTTCACTGCAGGTGGATCAATTTTTTTTTCCTATTAGCACTACAATTTTGCTGTTGATTTAAACAAAGAAAGATTGAGCAGCAGAGACTCACTAAAATAATACACTCCTTGTTATCCCATGAGTCAGGCAGGAGCAGGGCTGCAGTCTGCTAGTCTAGGCTGGATTTCAGAGTGGGCCAAGTGAATTTCCTTTCTCCAGCTTGTGGATGCAGACAGGGATGCACAAGGCTGCAGCCTCAGCACCTGCTGCCATTTCTCTGTGGAAGCTGTACCTTAGTGCTGCTGAAATACATCCACCTGCATCCAAGGCATGGCAGCTTGGCACAAAAACACAGGATGTAGCTACATTGCCAGCCCCACAGAATGCCCAATATTTCCAACCACAGGTCTGAGTGTGGTGGGTGAAAGCAACTCCCTGCCCTCGCCGCCACCGCTCAGCACTTACCGGTTTAAGATAAGCAACGTTGCTCTGACGAATGTCATTGAGGAGCTGATCCCTCGGGGTTATTTCGACGAGGGGAGGAGGTCTTCTCCTGGGAACTGGCTTAAGTGTTTTGATGACGTCTTTGAGGTTGGTTTTCTCAGCGGGTTCCACGTACTCCGGCATGGTAGGTTTGCGCTGAGTCTTCTTCAGCTTGACCACTCTGAAGCTGACGGGATTCTCTCTGCAGGGCTGCTCTGGGGGTGGCTGCCTTGCGCTCTCCTGCCTTTTGTTCAGTGACACAGCTGCAGGGACGGGTGGTTTTGGGGCTTGTGGGGATTCACCCATCCTCAGCTGGGGCATAGGTCCCCCCAGCATTTCCCACATCCCGGGAGGCAACCCAAGTCCATTTTCCAGCATTGCTATCAACTCTTTCTGCTCTTTCATTTGCTGCTGCCTTTGCCCCTGTTGCCTCTTTTGCCTCTGCTTGTCCAGGTTTCTGCTGAGCAGGTTGGTCACCACCATCCTGGGCCCTGGCAGTTCGAAGTGATACCCCAATTTGAGGAGGGTAGTGTTGGCTTTCAGCAGCCTGGCAATCTCCATCTCTGCCTGGTGGCCCAGCATGCCCCGCTGGTTGTGAAAGCGGAGCTCCGTCAGCGTCTCATTGTACTGGAGGCACCTCATGATAGCAACAATCCCTTTGCCAGAGATGAAATTGGAATCAATGTTCAGTGTGGTGATGCTCCTGTTCTCCCTGAGCATGTTGGCCAGGGCAAACGCCACGTTGTCATCGGCCCCCACATTGGCCAAGCTGAATGTTTTTACATTCTTATTCTTTTTCATGGCATTGACAAAGTCTATGAGCATTTCCTTGGGGACATTTTCTATGTTGTTCAGGTTGAGCTCTTTCATGTCTGGGTTGTTTTTTCGGGCTTTCTCCAAACTGTCTTCTAAATTGGTTTGATTCCCTGAAGGCCTGGCACTAAGCTTCATGAAACTGGTATCCAGTGCTAACTTTTGAGGGATGTTCAATTTTGATATTTTCTTTTCATTTGGCTTTTCTTTGCTTTCTGCCAGTTCTGTATCTGGTTTCTTACTTATCTGATCACTGTGACCGTTCTCATTGGTGTAATTCTCCTTTGTTTCTGATTCAGTCTCATCTTCCTCTTCTTCTTCTTCCTCCTCCTCCTCTTCATCATCTTGCTCTTCTTCCTCTGCTTCTTCTTTCTCATTCTCCTCCTCCTCCCCTCTTTCCTTACCGCTTCCATCTTCCATTGTCTCCCCAGATTTTGTTCCTGAGTTGGACACATGCTCATTCTGGTAATGCCTCTCTTTTCCCTCTGTTCCTGACATCCTCCCACCGTCTCCCTCACCGCTGCCACCAGCCTTTCCTTCCATGTCGTCCGCAGCACTTCTCTGAGGAAGACAAAAACCTCACAGCTGAAATAATCGAGAACAGCGTTGTCACAATAACTTGCTGCTCAAATAAACATGTAGCAGTTGGATTTAGATCTCTCTGCACCCGTAAATTAGATAATAATCCTTAAAAGTGTAATTGACTCAAAGTCCGGGCTGTGCTGTCTTGCTTGGGAGCACAGGAACAATTTGTTCTTAAAGGGGCTGCAAACCAGTGTCTCATCTTTGCCTACAAAATTAAGTCCTGACAACTAAATCCTGAACACATTAAATGATATGTTAAGATGGTCTTTGAAACCCTCTAGGGGTTAAGAATTTCAGACACAAAGTCTCTTTCTGGATTTTGTATAACATTTATAATTTCTTAGACAAGAGAGAAAGTTTCTTTTGTGTGCCACAAACCACTGGAAATCAGTGTGAACCACTGATGGTTTGCTCAGCCCAAGGAGGAGTGAAGAGGGCACATCATGACCACAGTAGAGTCACCCAGCACATGGGACAGCAAGGCCACCTGCTCTTGTACTGCCAGAGCATCACAGCTGAGGAAGCACCTCACTGGAGATGAAAGTAAATATTAGCTCAGTTCTGAGTCCAGAGGTAGGAAACCAGACCCTGCACAAAGCTGTTGCAAGGCAGCGGGGCTTCTAGCAAACAAAATTGGTTGCAAACTCCCACCATCTCCAGAGACCCTCCTTGCTGAGATTCTTTTTTTTAAGCATCTTTTTGCAACTGAATCCTCCATCACTGAAAAACGCCAATAAAGACTAACAAATCAAGCTATTTTCTGAAGACTTGCACTATTTCAGGCAGGGCAGTGTCATGGCTTGTGCTGCACCCAAAGTCAGACAAAATGGTCACAGTCACTTCTGCCCTGGGGGCTGTAGCTCCTATTTGCTGTGGTAGTGGATGGGTTCAGTGTGGGGATTGCTTGACCAGCTGTGAATGCAGCAGCAAGCTCCACACCCAAATTTCAGATTTAACCTCAGAAGCGTTAAAAAAAAATTAGGTTTTTTTGAGGGTAAGTGTTGTGAGAGAGGATAAGATCCACAGATTTCTGCCATGACACCTGCCCTGGGAAGTTCCTGATGTACCGTGTTGGTGTGTATTAGCAAAACTACCAGTATTTAAAACAAAAATAAAATAAATCAGTTACCTCAAATTCACTTAGATTTAGGGATAGATGCATTTCACGGAGCCAAGTTTCAATTCTATTCACTTATTTTTAAGTGTGGCCCTCATCCTGAAAGAAATCTAAGTATGACCTTAACTTTATTTCAAAGTCATATGGATAATCAAAAAGGCTTAAGGGCTGTACTGAATAGGGTTGGACTAGTTCCTGGAGTTGGTGTGCTTGGTTGTTAGTGAATGTTTCACTCTGTTAAAATACAGTGATTTGGGTTTTTTTTTCCTCCAGTATATCATTACATTCTGCCAATTAATTAATTTCTAAATACAATTAATGTAGTCTTCTATGGAAAAGCAACATGGTGTTCCATATGCAAAATCAAACACAATTTAGTTACATCCTCCAAATTAATCTTATGACAATTTCTCAATGATTTGCTTTACTGAAACAGAATTAGGACTTTCTTGTATTAAAAAGCTTAAGTAAATATTTGGGGAAAGCAATTAAGAAATTACTAACCCTGACAGCAGTCCAAACTGGATTCTGTCACTGCTGAGGCTCTTAGGATTAATCTAAATTTGTTTGTACTGCACCTTATGTAAGGGACAGAAGCAGAGGCACATTAAGGTATTAGAGCCATAAAAGAGATCTTGCAACAGATGCACAATAAATATTTGTGATATTTTGCTTGTTACCTCAGAGGGTAAGAGGGTGACAGGAACTCTCTCATCCTCGAGCATGCGTCTGGATGCCTTCTGCCAGTACAGGTAGTCAACCAGGGACCTGTGGTCGAAGCTCCCTGTGGGGGGTTTCTCTGTCTGGTCTCTCTGTATCATCCCAGTAGGGACTTCAGGGTCTGGAGCCATGACTTCCATCTCACACTGCAGCTCCTTTAGCTCCTCAGGGGACAGGTTTGCCAGGATTTCATCTTCATCAATGTCCTCAGGACATACATCTTCATCGGAGTTTTGGCTGCGTTCAGACATGCTTGTTCTTCTCTTCTTGCTCTATTACTTTTTAAACCTAAAGAGAAAGCTAAATTTCAAAGGATTTTTTTTTTTTTTTACTCTCTCACTAGCAGTAGTTCGTTCGGTTAAATCGACAACTTCATGTTTTGGTCATGAGCTGTGGCAGCTCTGGGTCTCAGTGTGGGACACAGCCTGTGCAGCTAAGTCTATATTAAGCTGCACTTGGCTGGATAAAGAGAATTTATGGCAATGCTCCATTTTGAGCAACCTGTCAGCTGTGCAAACCCTTCTGACATTTCAGTGCAGCTGGTGTGTACCCCATTGAGGGAGGCAGGAGACAGCCATTTTCCAGAGGATTCCTGGGACACTGTGCTGTTCAGTGCTTGGCCCCACATTGGAATTGCCATAGGAGGATGGAGGGACATTAGTGGTACCTGTGAGGTGTGCAGGTGAAATCCTGCCTGTGGGAAGAACCAGGACAAGGTCACTCTATCCATAACATCCCCAGTCTATCCCAAAAGGGCTGGGGGATGCAGGCTCTGCACTGCCTTTGGCCAGGCCTAAACCTTGACTGAACATTGCAGGTGCCTTTGGTGTGAGTGAAGCCATACACAATTGATTACCTCTCCCAGACTTCACATCCTGCTTAGGGTAAAATCCTCCAAGATGGAAAAAGGCAGGTGAACAGTTGACACAACACACATCTGGTGCCTGGGAACAGAGGTCCATGCAAGGACGGGCACCAGCCTGACTGGTCCCAAAAGGAGCTTTTCCCACAGCACATCCATGCCCTGCTCCCATCCAGTCTGTCCAGGGGCAGTGCCAATGCCCTTCTTGACTGGCCTGTCTCTATCATGAATGTTATTTGCACTATCAACGCATCCTGGCTGACAGTTCATCTCAGTTTTATCCTTTTTCTACTCCTGTTAGAACTAATAAGCAACTACAAAGATTTACTTTGATATATTCATAGAACTGATGTAACTACCCAAAATCTTATTTTCATTAGGTGTCCATTCCGTCTACAAAGCACCTCCTTCTTTATTCAGAATATTTTCTAGGCTTCTAAATTCACATGGCAAACCAGAAAGTGACACCTCCAAAATCACTGTGCCCATGGCTGCTTTGTAACAGCAGAGCAGTGCAGGTGGGTAATTTTTCCACTCACAGTCTGGGCTGTTCATTGGATTAGGAAGATTTCCACTTATATTTTCAGATTTTCTTTGCAAGGGTGTCAAATCAAATCCTCACCTCACAACTGCAAATGCAATTTCCATAGGAACAAAACCACAGGGGGGACACTGTGAAGCCAAGGCCAAACCATTTTTTAAGCCATATTTCTCATTTCAGTCTCAACCATGATCTGCTGGAGTCTGCCAGCAGCAAAATAGGCTCTGCATGATGATGGTCTCTCTTTGCTGTGTTCTGTAATATGAAACATGGTGTTCAAAGCCCTGTTAACCTCTATTAAAAGGCCATTATCCAAAGGTCCTCATTTGCTTCATGCTGTTACACAGCAGGGAAGAGGGCAAAAGTTTAGGAGTGAAACAAGGGGTAAAGGAAAATATAATAAAACACCAAGCCAAGAAAGTAATGTGTCCATTTGCCCCTTTGGTATTTTAGAGGACATCCTTGTCCTTGTTTTATATTATGCAGAAGCAAGCACAACAGCAGACTCACACATCAATCTATCTGTTCTAGCAGCTTTAACCCCCAGCAATTGCTGTCCATAATAGAGTCCATAAATGGTTTCCTGATGTTATCAAATAAATCAGTGCTCTTCAGTAGCTGGTATGTTACTCTCCCAAACGATGCAGTTTGGGTCACAGAAACTGTGTATTCACTACTTATCACTTGCTAATTTCTTGAGGGTAAATAAAGCCCTGTGCCACCTTCTTGGATTTCCATGATCTTCAGCCAGGCCATCTTGGGCCATGGTCTTGTCAGATCATCTAAGTTAAGCAGGGTCAAACCCATGAAGTCCTCTCGAGAAGGAAAACAGAGATACTGAGAACACTATCACGTATTTGAAAATCAGGTTTTCTTCTAAGCAGAAATATATCACTTGCCAATACCACGATTAGGAAACACTACACTGGGAATGATGCCTTCCCCATCAGATGGAGAGCAAGGGTCTGCCTGGTGACACCTCTTCTGGTAACATGGGTGCTAATCCTACAGACTTCCAAGGTAGGTATCACATTTTGCCTACTTTAGGTCTCTCCTCCATAAATTACAAGTTCAGGATATACTTCCTTTCTTAACACATTGCTTAGTGTTTTGGTGTTCTGGAAACAGCACGTTAAAGCAACAAACAACATGCTCCAGGCTGAGGACACGCTCATGGCAGATCTAGAACACTTTTCCTACTCAATACTCCCGTTTTCTTCCTAATAACACTTCAGAGTATTCCCCTGGGAGCTTTCCAAAATAATCACTCATCCCTCAACCTTCATTAAGACAGGAAAGCCACTTTCCCGGGTGGCACTTGCTATTTTCACACCAATTTGACACTTGCTCAGGAATCCCTGGATAATAAGCTGCTGCATGAGGTGCCCTGTTGCCAGAGGGCAGAGCTGTGCTGTGCCAGCAGCTCTGCTTAAAGCCCCAGCAGAAGACAAGAAGTACCTGCAGCAACCACAGAGCAATTCCTAGAGGTAGCAGCTCAAAATTCATGCTAAGTAAGTACCCAACAAGCTTTAAACAAAAGCACTTTAAGCATAAACTGATAGAAGAAGAGGTCTGCCCTTGGTAATGAACGATTCCTACTCACTGCTCGCTGTTTCTATGGGAGGTACTCACATATGGATGAACTCTGGAATGAAACCCAGCAGGATTGCTTCACTTCATCTATTTTTCTCATTTGCATGTTTTCTTCAGAAATTCCAACCTATCTCTCCTGAAAGCAACAAGATTGACAAGTTCTTAACTCAAATATTGAGAGTGCCTGACCCCTGTGCCACCATTTGACACGAGGCAGCCCATCATCCCATGCTTTGAGTGCCTAAACTGTTCTATTTTTAAGGTAATTGATGGGACACATGCTGTTGCCAAATATTTGGGAGCAATTTCTATAATGTTTGCTTTCATTCTTTTGGTTCTGAAACTCCCACATTTATTCCCTTCTATTACCAATCCGTGGCATTTCCAAGTGCAACTGGAACAAGTCAGGGAATGTACTCATGGAACATAACATTACTTTTAAGAAACTTGTAGCCTGATGGGAGAGTCTAAAATTGACAAACAGTAGCATACACCAAGCATGCCCAGCAATGCAGTGTAATGTAATACAGGGATTATAAAGTCAGATGATGGGATCTTAACAATAACAACCACTAAGTAACGGGAGCAATCATAGAGAGACACCCTGTGGGAAGAACACCAGGGAAAAAAACACCCACCACACCTCCAAACTCTTAAAGATATAAATATATCAGATTAAGTTTGTTGCTTAAATAGAGTAAGCACATCTGACTTTCGAAGTATTTGCCCAAGTTGATGACAGGGAGCTGCAAAGTCAATCACCCACGTGAAGCAGCAGGAGTAGCTGGCATCAGGGCAGGATGGAGCAGGGGGATGGGGATATGAGCCCCTCTCCCCTGCCTCAGGTCAAGGAATCACCACATCTCACTGTGTCAAGGTCTGGCAATTTCCTTTGGCTCTGGAGAAGCAAGTGGGGATAGTTAGCAAATCTATTTCTAAGTATTACAACTGTTTCAAATATTTTTAAATATTTTCAAAAAAACTGTGGTTCTGGGACATCCAGATTCTACCATCTCTGTGCCAATATAGATATGCTTTTTTTCACTGACCATGCTTTAAAGTGACTGAAGCAGAACCCTCAGCACAGCCAGAGGGGACACACAACCCTCTGCACCATGCTTAGTTACACAGAAGCAGGGCTGTGGCTACAGGAGGGAGTTTCTATCCCTATCTATCATTTATAGCACTGAGATATTCAGCACTAGTTACTGCTAACTTGATATTTTACTTTCCCAGCTTGGTAAAGCACTTCCAAACACCTGAATGTTTACATCCCCGTGTGTTTACATCATTACTACTTCTTCCCAAAGCACAGCACTAAGAGCTGCCAATAAAAAAGAAATCCAGCCTGTGGTGAATAAAGCCAGGTCTGTGAGAGAGCAAGAACAATTTTGTTATTTTATGGGGAACAGGCAATTCATGATGTTGATTGTACGACCACAACTTCAGGGACTGGGATGCGGCTCTAACTGGGACTTTTCACCAATGGCCAAAACCAAAAGGTGCCCTGAGCTGCCTCCATATGGCTTCCCCTGGTTTGGGACAGAGCTGAGGCTGGTTATGGCCATCAAAGGGGGACACCAACCCCCTGCACCAGGACCACCACGAATGGAGATCTATGAAAGCACTGCCTCCTGATGGCCAGAGCTCACAGAGCACAAGGCAAACATGCTACTAAATTTCACACACACAGAGCATTTACCCAAATATTTACTATTATTTCTGAGGGCTTAATATTCCAAATTTGTGTGCATGACAGGCTCAGAGATTCAATACTTTCCATCAGAAATGCAAGCTCAGACCCTCAGGGAAGACATTCATCTCCCCCAAAAGTGCCTAAGAACCTGTCTGTGGCAGCATGTGCAATTTAGCAATTATTTACTGCTAACTCTACCTTTACTCTTATTTATCTGTGCTCTGGGTTTGCATGGCAGAGCCTCAGGAGTGACAAAAGCCTTATGCTAAAATCAGTAGCTAGAATTAAATTTTAAGATGTCCCCTCCCTTTTTCAGCCAACTTTATAGCTTCCCTCCCAATACTGCCTGGCAGCACCATTAAATCAGAACTGCAGTAACACATCCCCAAGGACTCTTCAAGGAATGACACCACTGTCACAACCTTTGGAAGGAGCAATCACCTCCACATTTATATGAAACACTGAATTCAGCACAAGCCAGATCAGATGAGAAAGAGTCATTCTAGGAAACAATGTCACCTTTCCCATTAAAATAGGGTGTATCTTTCTTTTATAGCATCCATACCTACCACAGCCTCATACCTGGTATCATCCCACCACTAAAATGTGCCCAGTGGCAAGGCCACGTGGCCTCTCCTTCTGTACACATGGGGCACGTCCTTCCCTAACCTCAGCCCAGGAACAGGTGGAAGGATTTCTTCTAGAGTTACTCCAGCTGAGCCCTGGCTGGCTGTAAACTCTTCTCCATCTGCAGCTTTCTGATGACATTCTAATGATTAAATATAAATTGAGCCTCATGCCCACTGTGCATGAGCTGGGCAGGAGATGTCCTGGGAGATGGAGCACATCCCTCTGCAGTCAAGGACTTGCTGAAGGATTTATGGTGATTCCCTTTGTGAGGGACTGACAGGGATAACCAAGTTGGATGGATGGGAAAGGAGCTGCTTCTTGGTTAAAGGTCTTGCTTCTCTGTCACTAAGGCCTTGACATCTGTGCCATGTGTCAGGGAGAGACAAGATGCCCAACATAACACAGTAAGAAGCAGCAAACAGAACTCTACATCTCCACACATTTGTAAAATAAATTTTTTTTCCTCCTTGCTGTATTTATCTCTAACAGCTTCAAAAAGTGACAGAAGTAATCTGAAAACCACTGCAGGAAGCCTCAACTACCAACAAGATAAAGCATTCCTAAGTACGTGGAATTTTTCCCTTACCACAAGGTCCCTAGGAATACAAGAAATGCATGGAAGACAGATAACTAAACTTCAATTAATAACCAACAAATAAATACAGTTAAAAGTTTGCTCCTATTTGCTGTGGGAGATTTCACAATTTGTGTGAGGTCCTGCTATAGGCAAAGCTCTCAGCTTTCTACCTCAGAGATTTATTAAATATTGTAGAAAAGCACAAAGGACATGGAAGAATAGTGTAGAAAACAGAAATCTTCCAAGGATTTAACTTATCTAGACAGTGCCAGGCAACATAGTGATGGGAGCTCCTCTGCAGGCTCAGAAGCAGCTCTCCCCTGCAATAATCTCGAAATCCAGGAGATGGAGCAAACCTTCAGTCTTTATAGGATTTCCTACAAAAACCTGGGGATGGGCTGGGCCGTGGTGGAGGCTTCTTGCCCATCCAGAAGCTGCAAACATTGATGATACGTTGCTCATACTTCTTAAAGCTGAGCAAGATCAAGATCATAAATGAAAAGTCAACAGAAACCTGCAAGAGCCACATCACATATGGAGTCACTTTTGCCANTAACCAACAAATAAATACAGTTAAAAGTTTGCTCCTATTTGCTGTGGGAGATTTCACAATTTGTGTGAGGTCCTGCTATAGGCAAAGCTCTCAGCTTTCTACCTCAGAGATTTATTAAATATTGTAGAAAAGCACAAAGGACATGGAAGAATAGTGTAGAAAACAGAAATCTTCCAAGGATTTAACTTATCTAGACAGTGCCAGGCAACATAGTGATGGGAGCTCCTCTGCAGGCTCAGAAGCAGCTCTCCCCTGCAATAATCTCGAAATCCAGGAGATGGAGCAAACCTTCAGTCTTTATAGGATTTCCTACAAAAACCTGGGCATGGGCTGGGCCGTGGTGGAGGCTTCTTACCCATCCAGAAGCTACAAACATTGATGATACGTTGCTCATACTTAAAGCTGAGCAAGATCAAGATCATAAATGAAAAGTCAACAGAAACCTGCAAGAGCCACATCACATATGGAGTCACTTTTGCCAGTAAGTTTGCCATAAATACACTGGGGTGAATTTTAAAGATTTATGATCTTTAAAGATCTGCCTGTGTTCAGGGAGGGGGATCTTGGCCTGAGCTTTGTCCCTCATGGTCCCTATACTGGAGGAATGTTGGACACCAGTCTCTCACAGGGCTCATGGCAGCTCTCACCGCTGTTTGTCCTCCCACATCTTCAAGTATTTCTGTTGAAAACAGCAGAGAAAAAACAGACAGCAATTAAAAACATGAGGCATGGCTTATTTTAGCTCACTGCCCTAATGCCTTTTTAAGGATTCTTGGCAAGGAGTGGGTTTTCTTCTTCATCCACCAACTAAAAGCACTCAGAAACGCTCCATTAAATATGGATTTATTTCCCCCCCTACACTCCCATGAGCAGCATGTTCTACCTTCTGAAGTTTGTAAAATTAAACCCTGTGGGTTTTTTATGTTGGTTTTTCACCTTGTTCACCTCTTGGCTTTGCTCTGATCATACCAAGTAAGGTTTTCTATGTATTTCTTCCTACTGGTAGGGTCAGGAAGAATTTCAGAGTAGCACAACAGGCAGGAAGGCTCTTCTCTTCAACATTACTTGTTAGGCACTAGATGTCCTCAGTTATCCTGGGAAGGAAAGCTGTGGTTAAACAGCAGAACACACAGATGAAGTAGGAATTCAAACAAAGTACAGGCAATTTGTATTTCAGTCATGAACAAATAAGATAATCATTACAAGTATGACTTTATTACCTCTTCAGTCGCATTATACAGATTTGGTCTCTGAACAGTTGTACATGTGCATCAAAACACTTCCAGAAATACAACAAAGCAAGATGCGAGTTGCAAAGTTAAGGGTTCTGAAAGACAGCTGACAAAAATTGGGTGCTACTCCAGCTCCCTTGTTGGCAATGGGCAGAAGGTGCCACAAGGACATAGTGCCCCCCTCTCCCTCCCTGTGCCACCCAAGACTGACCCTCAGCAACATCTGAGAAAGAGAAGCTGGATCTTATTCTCTCCTCTTCTGGGGCTCCTTCTTCACTTTGTATTTTCACCCTTTATAAAAGGTCCTACAAACACAACTCTTGCAGGGCTGGGCATGTGGAGAATGTCAAGAGAGGTTCAAGTGCTACAGCTGCCACCACCTCAATTTCCAGCTTCTCTGCAGCTCAGCTCTTGCTTACTGGAAACTGCAAGCCATCCTCAACCCAAATCCACCTCAAATTCTCATCTTCTCAACACCATCATCTAAAATCATCCTGGTCCTGTCCCAGCAAGCCAGGATTGCCAGCATTGTGCCAACACGGATGTGTCGGGCTGAGCTAAATCCTGAACGCTGATGGAAAAGCCAACACAAAACTCAGTAGTTACATCATTAAAACAAAGGAATGCAAACAAAGCTTTAAACAGGGCAGAGACCTTGATACACACCTCATTTCCTTTTTAAATGAAAAGCTTTCACAGTGCTGATAAATAATTGCTGGCCTGCACTGATGCCATGAACTCTGAGTAAGGAATTGGACTTTGGGTCACTTTGAGCTTCCTGCTCAAAGCACTGATGGTTTATAGCAGCAAGGAGCATAAATCAATGAATGAAGAATTTGACAGCAGACAAACCTCAAAAACTACTTGCAGAAATGGAAACAACCTAGGGGTATTTTTAGTGGGCATGTCTGCAAGTTCTTGTTAATACCTATTTTCACCAGCAACTTGAAAATAAAAATAAAATTCAGTAATGGTTTTGAAGTTTATGGAGGTCATAAAAAGTAGGGAATAACAAATAACTGAAGAGAGGAGAGTGAGAATGAGTAACCTCAGCTGCTGGGTAAGCAGGGTGCAGAAGCAGTTGTCCATGTAGAAGCCAAGTTGCTCTTACAGAAGGGTGGGTGTCTCTAAGGGCACAAACTCAAAAGAAGACTTTGCAGGTGAGCAACACAAACCTCAAGAGCCATGTTCCAAATCGAAAAGGCAATTTTTATGTGCAATGATAGATGAGCAAGAAATATTTTCAACAACAGGAGGCCACCTCTGTCTGTGTATCACTGCTAGGCTGGGGTTGGGCAGCAGGTCCAGGGATAGCAACCTTCCTGTGGGGATGCTGAGTGAGCACAACTCAGCTCCTTCAGCTGGCAAAGAGGCAGAAATTCTGACTTACAGATGTGTTTTGGGAGTTTCTGCCCTGGGACACAAGCTTCCCTCAGATGCCACCACTGATCCTCTGCATCACAGGCCAAAAGAAATCAAACCATGGTGATTTAAAGCCCTGAAATAACACACACCTCAGTTTTCCAAGCACTCATGGAGAAACAGGAGGAATGCTGAAGCAGTTTTGGTAGCACACTTTTTAATTTATTGACCTATACAAAATAATAGGTCTAAAAAATTCAGAAGTAGTAAAAGAATAAGCAAAAAAGAGCTTTCGCATTTCTAGAAGGCTATACAAATATGCAAAACCAAGGAAATAAGTTATTTTTTATTTCATTTTTGTTCGTTTAATTCCAAATCGCGACTCTAATAATACAAACGACTAAGTACCAGCTTAACAAGTGTGTCCTTCTGTATATATTACATGCTCTGGAATATTGGTAAAAAACGTCAAAAAAGTTTATCAGAAACTTTTCTATTCACAATATGAACAAGGAGTAACTAATCCTTTGTATAAAAGAACAAAAGAGCACCATTTCTGGAATCCCGAAGCACAGTACAGCTGAGAAACGAGAGAGATTTTACCGTATGCAGACGAGTTGTTGGGAATCACACAGGATAACCTGTGCCAATTTGCTCCTGCAGATGGATGACATGAGGTAGGTTTATCCCTCTTAAATCAAGACTGCAGTCGCATTTTTTCCCCCCCTACACAAATGGTTTTGTGAAAATGCTGTTCTGTCACTTAGTGACTTTGCAACGCACCTGGCAGTTCAGATGACTTGCGGTACAATCCTAATGCCCCTCATTTTAAGGCACCCACTTGGCTGTTTGTGTTTACATCCACCTTAAAATACTGGCCATTACTACCAAACTGTTCCCAATGTGATCACTGGAGCTCCCACTTGATCCTTGATCCACTGTGGCACCCGATGAACTGGGATCACCGTGCAGCCACCATGAAAATTTGCCTACTCCTCCACACAGTGAAGTTGTACCATGGAAAGTTCATTACATGGATAGCTATTAATTATGCTGTATCATGGAAAAGAGAGTTCAAAGTTTACTGCTTCTGTTTCCAAAATCCACAATCACTTATAATTTTACATGACAAATTGTATTAGCAAATCCTTGTCTTTCCAGAACTTGCTTGTGGTGCTAACAAACACTCTTAACAACACCCCAAAAACTGGACAAACTCATTCAAACCTCCATAATAAAAAAACCCCCAGCCTTCCTTCAAGTAATGTTCCAATACTGAACAGTCACCCTTTGCCTCACTCACACACACAGTATCTATCCTTCATAAGCCTATGAAAGTCCTTCCAGGTCATCATAAGCCATGGCAGAATAAATTTCCATTTCTTCTTTCAGACATCAGAATTGTGCTCCTAGAATTCCTGGTTTTTCCATAAGAGTCTCCTTTTCACATTTTTTTTCCGAGGTTTGCCTTCGACACCTTCCAATCTTCCCAAAAAGTGCTTGCTAAATATAAATACTTCAACCAAGTGCTGCATTTAGTCATAGATGAACTGTGGCTTGCTCTGGCTCACGTGGGCCATCCGGGTTCACAAAGAAACGCCATTCGTGGTAAGACTTTGTCAGTTTGCTACAGTCCCTCTTAATGCTGATTTCAATCTTTCCCAGCAAAAACAGCCTGCTTCCTCTTTTTGTTCAGTTTGGAAGTTCCACCCGAGATCCACCTCGGAGTCACAGCGTTTTGTGCAAGGCACGCAGGGGTAGGAATGTGGGGCTGCAGATGGGCTACACCAGTGTCCCAGGCTTTGAGTCCTCGTGCCAGAACAACCTCTGCTCGTTGCTGGACAAGTCTTCTTCCAACTGATCCTCAGCATCACCACCCAGCTGGCTCGGCTCTGCATACGTTCTGCAAGACAGACAGAGCACCAGGGATCAGCTGAGGGTCTTCCCCACACTCCCCAAATTCATGCCCCTCCCTTAGGCTCCAAATAATGCTGTTTTATTGCAAATTCACTCCACTGTAATAGGGGTCCAAACACAAACCCAGGTTTTGTCCTGTATTTCGTAAAATTGCGTGCAACAGGTATCTCAGCTGATCAAGCCTGTCATATAATCACTGAGTGGCTTGGGTTGGAACGGACCTTAAAAAACATCTCATTCCAACTCCCTGCCACGGGCAGGGACACCTTCCACTAGACCAGGTTGCTCCAAGCCCTGTCCAACCTGGCCTTGAGCACTGTCAAGACTGTTGGGCATACTGATTGCTCGTTCACTGTGATCACGTCAAGATAGAAAATAAAACAGATTCACAATCAGACAAGTGATTCAGAATATGAAAAATTAATAGCTAATAAACTTCATTTAATTAAAGCTGCCAATATAAGCAGAATGTCAAAGCTCAATTATAGGAAATTAAGAAATTAGTAGAAACTGTATTTTTAAACACTGTTGCTGTAGATATTTTAAATTGCTGCGATAAAACAGCCCATGGCATTTAGCGTAGAAAAAAAAGGGATCTAACAGCAGCTTTTATATATTCTCTTACACTTTCATTTATTTTAAAACAAACAAAATTAAAAATTCAGTATTTTCACACAAGTCAGTCTGGCAGCAACCACAAACTGCAACCCACAAAGCAGGAGGCACACGTGGGGGTGGGGTACTTACTACAGGCTGGCTACACTTGGCATAAGTGTATTTAAATGTGAAGGCATTTGTGGGGGCAGAGTCACTCCCCGGGGCAGGAGCTCTCTGTCCTCACTGCCAACAGCCAGCCTACAGTAAGTGAGGGGGGGAACAGACTGAAAAAGCCAAGCAGAAGCAGCGAGAGAGTTGCAGGAATTCCTGCAAGGACCGAGCAGATCCTGGGCTGTGTGCAGCCCTCAGGAGAGCTCCCAGGAGCAGCAGGTCTCTGCAAGCAGCAGCAGGGCCCCTCTGGTTACTGGGTCCAGCTCTGCCATCTGGCAGAAGTGGTATTACCTCTAACACCAGCACTCTGACATGAGTGCCCACAACACTGCTCAGAGCATCACAATCACCAGGGAGTACAAGATCTTTGATGGTCCAGGACCAGCCAGAGGAAAAGTGGAACAAATGAGTTCATCCTTCACTATGACTGTCTCCCCCCTTCCTTAAGTGTTGATGGCACAGCTGATCTACTCCACAGAGAAAACCTGCTCTCACAACGTCAATTTTACAAGTACTCTTCATCCTGGCTCTTTGAGATCAAGCTGCTTTTCTCAGAAGTTCTAAGAGCCTGTGAAACGTAGGAGGAAGGGCTGAAAATCTAGATATACTCTACTCACCTGCTCTGCAAAGGAAGGTTGCCATAAACATTCCCATAACAGCTGGCGTAAGAGGAATGAGATAATGTATCGTAGTCTGAAAGTCCCAGTGCAACCGGGTTTCGCCAGTTCCCAGCAGTGTTTGCAGAAGATGCTGCAATTAAAAAAATAATTACAACAAATTAGATCTTTCCTCAGTAAAATCAGCTGAGGCAAACGAGACAATTCTTATCACCAGCCTCTACTGGTTTTTGCAAGACACAAAGGCAGACAATTCAAACACAAAACATGATTTACAAGCCCTGTAGGGGGGAAAGCACTGTACAGGTGCTGTTCTGCAGCTAAGGAATCTCTTAAAAAGACTTTCTGACCCTTTCAGTGATGTTCATTGGACTGTGTTTTTAAAGCCATCACAGCCATAATATTTCCATGGCATGAAGTTTTGCACGTTACTTCTACTTGGTAAATACACCCATTTGAAACCCAAATACGTTTGTGCTTCTCCTGGACTACTGCACTTACAAAGAGCAAAAGGCAGTTTTACTCTTAGGAGAAGGCAACATGCAAGACTTTCTTCTCAAGCATGGAGCAAGACAACTGTTCTTGGTTCCTCACCCACCTTTCAGGAGAGCTCTAGCCTGGCTTCTTCTCTGCTGCCTTGAGGCAGCAAAAGGGGGTAGAATTGAATGCACAGCAGGGACTTGGCAAAAACACTCATCACAGGTGAAATCAGACATTACCTGAAGAGAAAGATGACACCCGACTGCTCGGAGAGCACGGCGTCTGCAGACCAGCAAAGCCCAAACTCCTCTGAGATCCTCTGTCAGACTCAAAGCCTGCCTGCAGGCTGTGACACTGTTCTTTCTGGCTGGAGGCACGTTGGTACCAACCACGGAGATGCTCTGCTACTAAGGCCTTGTGAATGTTTTTGGTTATATGCTCTGTTTTTGCAACTTGCTTCCTGGGAAGCCTTAGGGTTGCATATGGGTTGTGTGGTACTCTGTCCACTTCGTCCTCATGGTAAGACCTGAATTCCCTGTAACGGTCGTATCCGTAATGTGCTGAGGAGCGATAGGAGGGATTGACACTGTACTGCCCCTCTGTGTCACTCTCATAAACATATCCTCCATTGTAATAAACATCGGGTTCAGTGTACGGGGAATATCCAGAAATATAGTAATTAGCGGAATGCTGCTCCTGGGTTTTGTGGTAGACACCATTGCGGACATCCTTATGGGCCAGGTTTGGCATGCTTCCTGAATTTGCAGCAGAAATATGTTTCTTTGACCGTCTTCGCCCCCTGGTCCTGTTGTCGAGTGTCTGAGTTGTATAATATGGGTTGGGAGTGGGTGTCACGCAGTAATACTCTGCACTTGACTGGCTAGTGTAGGATGACCCGTCGTCGAGGATCTCTGTGCTGCTGCTTCGCTGGGATTTGGAGAGGGTGAAGGCTGATTTCTCAGCAGGAGTGTCAGCCAGCAGGTGGGTTTGGGATTCCAGACTTCCGCTGCGCTGCCGGCAGTGGTGTGGGGAAACATCTGGCCTGAAACAACACAGATGTTGGTTGGTTAAAGGCAGTCATACCCAAACATATACACAGAGCTGGAGAGAGCAGGCATGGACATGTCAGCTGCCTTCCCAACCCAAGCACAACACAAATCCAGTCTTATCTTTCCTCACAGATTATCTGCATCACAAGAAACACAGTTTGGCTGAATTTTTTATTTGCTGCAATGGCAGATCTCTCATATAATAGTCTGTCATGGTGAGCAAGGTTAATCTGTGACAGGGGTACACACAGCAAAGGTCACAAACACACATTTAGCAATGATTTACAGGAGGGCTCCCTCAGGTTTAAGTGGGTAAAGCCTACACAAGTGCTGTGTAGAACAACACAGGAAGATGGGCTTCCTGTGGCTCCATCTCTCAAGGCTGCATTACCCCAACCGAACCTACCATAAGCTCTTGATAACATTATAAGATTCACAGCATCCCTCTTTCCCCAGCATGGATTCTCAGCTGTCTAATAATTCATGTGAGCTCACGTTCCAGTCCCAAAGTAATGGCATGACTTGACTTTCTGAGAGGGAAAGCTGTACAGCAAAGGACCCTTCACCCTCTTAACACCATTTGCTTTTACTCCTCTGTGGCCTAAGATGGACAGGGCGCTCAAAGCAAAGTTCCCTTACTGTAAGTGGCTGCTGCTGTAGGCGTTGCGTGTGAGCACGGGGGTTGTGGGCATGCTTCTCCCCCCATGGGGCTGGGGCGGCCGGTCCAGCGTGCGGTAAGGGCTGCTGTGAGTTGAAAGCACATCCCTGTAAAGGAGATAATCCCAGTTAGGTTAAACACCACGTAAGTCGCAGCTCACCAAGTACAAATACCTAAAGTCTTAAAGAAACAAAAGGAAGAGCAGAATGAAAAGGGGAGGGCAAAGCTGGATGTGCTTCCCCATGTCAACTTCCTACACCTTTATTCCTAAACAGGAAATTTAGCTCCATTCCCCAAATCCTGTAACCCCAGAGGAGTGTGGAGGCAGCAGGCTCACAGGCTCATGCCAGCAGGTGGAGAGCATGACAGCAGCAAGACTCCTACCTGGAGTGCCTGGTTTCCAGGAGCTGCTCGTTTATGGATGACTTTCTGAGATGAATTCTCTCCACTCCAAGGGATTTTGGTGGAGGAAGCCTTGGAGAAAGCTGTGCAGAGCTGGGTCTCTGTGCTGCCACAGGAAGTGATTCGTTGACTGTTAGAAAGGAATATGTATTTTGTTAGCAAAATTCTTGCTATTTTTGCCCTATACACAAATCTGTGTTCCCCAAGGAGAAGCACTTTGCACTATACAGACAAGGACAGAAGCTGTGGATCCAGAAAGGCTCTCCTGCCTGTACCAAGCTCTCCACATGGACAAGACATCATGGAGGCTCCTACAGATTCCAGCACCACCAACTCCTGTGGAGGTAACACCTAACCTGGGGCTGTGCCAGTTCACAAAATGAAACTCCCTTGGAAAAACACCTGTTTGCAGAGCAATCCTTTCCATAGCCAAGCAGACAAACTCAGCAGACAAACTTTTTTCTGCAAAAATCAGTTCCTGTCCCTCACTTTACTTCAAAATGACATTTTAAGAATTAGTTTTGAAATACAACCTAAAAGCGACTGACTTCAAAAACAACTGAATGAGCAAAGGCAACTGACAGACAAATTTAGCTGAAGGGAATCAGGAAGATGCTGGTTTGATCCTTGTTCTCACTTTGCTTAGGGCACAGCTCAGGTCCCGACAGAGCCAACAGGAAACTCCAACTAATACATATAAATGCAGGATGAGCATCACAGAGAACACATTCACAAGCCTGGCTCTACTTCTACTTGTACAAGCAGGAATCAGGTGTAACTCCCTTTTAAAGCAGCAGATGGGTTGTACCAGTCTAAAACTGGGACAAAGTGAGATGGGAATCAGGCCTGAACTGAAAAGTGAGTAATAATTTAGATAATGTTTGTCCCCAAATGATGATTATCCGGTTTAAGGGAGAGGCAAGCCAAGTCCTTTCCACCTTGTGGAACAGGGCGTGAGTGTGTCTGTGGGTGTGTGTGTGAAATGAGTAAGCTGAGCAAACACCAACCCATGCAAGATGCAAGCTCACTAGGGAACAGATAAATGTAAACAGAGCGTTAATATCTGTGGCTATTCTACTTTTCTCTAAGTTTTATAGTAGCTGTGAGGATAGAAGGGCTGGGTTAACCCTTCCAGCTTGTAGATCCTTCAGCCTTTCATCCAGCTCTGGCTAGGTCCTACGGATGATGTATTTGATATCCACAGTGCCCTCAGCTTGCAGGCTGGTCACGTTAAAACTAACAGCCTTCTCTGAAGATGACTCAGGTCAGCTCACAGAGCAAAAACTTTCAAGAACTAACCCACTGAGAGAAAAGATGTAGCAGAGGATAGGCTATACCAACAAAAGCCACAAAAATCATAGAATTGTTCAGGTTAAAAGGCACCTAAAGATCATTTAGTTCCAAACTCCTGACATGGAGATGGACACTTTCCACTGGACCAGGGATGGGGCATGCTAAAACACACTAAGTCAAAAAAAGTCTCTGAATGGACATACTCCATAGGAAGCAAAGGATAAGCATCTTACCATCATCATAGGTGGTTGTGTCAGACAGGGAGCTGCTTTCAGACGGAATTATATCATCTATAAATGAAAACAAACACTTTAAGCATAGGAGACCCTACATCAACTTCCAAATACCCTAATGTAGTTTATTTTCTACAGTTTCAGAGCTAGCTACTATTTGTATTGCTGCAATCCATATGCTTTAGCCCACACAGCCTGGAGACAGTCCTGCTTCATGTCATCACTGTGTCTTTGCTGCAGTTCAGTAAGGGACCCAGGTAACTATCAAAGGAGGGTTGTTTTTTTTTTTATCTGCAGCAGGAATCACGCCAAGATTTACAAAGGTGTTTTCCTCCCAACTTCCAAGAGATCTCACAGGGTGTTTTGGTGCTTCAACAGGAGTCAGGAGCCTATACAGACATGTAGATCTTGGCTGTTAGTATCTAATCTCCCTCAAGAACACCTGAAACCCCACCAGGTAGGTATAAAAAGCCTTTTGAAATTGGGCATTTGTTTTTGAATGTTTAATTAGCATACAGATTCTATTTCAGTTAAATTAATATCAACTCCACTGATTTCAATCAGGTTGTTGCAAATTTCAACAACACAAAAAACAGGAACTGTTGCAGGGACACGCAAATTTTTTGTTCCTTTTACATTTTGTTACTTATTCAAATTACTTTATTGTACCTGCCTGTTCTCTCACCTTGTTACTACACATTGTCCCATGCTCAGAAACAGCCTGTCCTTGCTAGAGTTTGGAGCAGATCAGCAGCTGCAGAGAAATTAGGCTGACCTAGAGATAGTTAACCCATAGAAGACTCAGCTCCTAGGCTGTTTCTGGCAAGATTTGGCACTGGTAGGGTAAAAAGTCTCCATGAACCTCCAAGCATGAAAGAAAGGAAGCAAGAAAAGATGAGAGTGACAGCCACTCTGTGTATGACACCTGGTTCTCCCAACAGCCATCATGAGCACATGCAATATGTGTTGTTCTCTTGCTGTCACAATTTGCTGTGAGGGAAGGTCTGGGGTTACAAGAGTTTGGCAAATAGAGCAGCTGTTCAAGAACAGCAAAAATCAGGGCTGGCCCCTGCCCTGGAGGGATGTGTCAGACCACCAAGGATAGGCTACAGCCCTGCTTGCAACCTGACACTGGGAAAAAGCTACAGGGGAGCTGATTCATGTGGATTTGACAATGGAGCAGTGAAGTATGGAACTGGGCCCAGTGTAGGGAGGAAGAAAAGCCTATCTAGGAAAAGAAAAAAGCTAAAGCCTAAAGCTACACTGCTGGATTCAGGTTGGGTCTGCAGTGCTGACATATTCAGATATGCTGACATCCCAAATCTGTGCAAGTCCCTGCAAAAGGGGAAGAAACTCTGATCTACAGAGGAAGTAAAGTGGAACATGGGGAGCAGTCCAATATTTCCTTCACCTCCTATCCCTTGGGGCTGAGATGAAAACAGCTTTGATTTGATTCAATAAATCAATGGTGCTAATATAACACTATTTCCAACAAGTCATTCCCTAAACTCACAGATGCAAGTGACTCATCACTGCTCAGTCTTATAAAAGCTGCACCTTGAGCCTGAGAGTACCACTGGTTACACATAAAATCAATTATTGAAGCAGACAACACCTCTGCTTCAGGTAAACAAATACACACAGCACTGCAAGAGCCTGGAACTGGCAGGGAACTCAGCTGCTTATTGCTGGCTAAGTATTCACTGTCTTCCAGTTCTTAACTCCTTGGAGACCCTCAGAGTTGTGGAGTCTGGTCACTTCCAGCTGTGCCCACCTTCTCAGACAGCAAACATGGATGTCATGTACTAAATCGTGGGCTGAATGTCTAAGGAGTTTTAAGTTGCTTGTTTGCACAACAGGATAAAAAGCTGCCAACAAAAACAACAGCAGCCTGGATGGGTGCTGCCTCATGGGGCTCTTGCTGTTCACTGGCCTCCCTGGTTGTTACCACACACCATGTGTCCCAGGACCTTTCACAATTAATATCCAGAATGGTGAGCAAGAGACAGGAAAAACAGATGTTTCCTACCTCTCTGTCAATCAGGAACTAGCTGGGCCACATTAAATACTGATCATCAGCCTTTCAGAATAAGCACTTTGTGATGATGGATATATCACAGCCCAGTGCTGCCATGGTGTGGGATGGGTCAATATCCAAACCAAGCCCTCAACAGGAATGGGACATGGCAAAAGCTTCCCCAACAGACACCTAGCAGTACACAGGAGAAGGGTCTCTTCCATGGAAAACATATGTTGGCAACACGTCTCATCTCAAGGGTCAGTAGGAGGGTACAAACCGTAGAAAAATCTTGAATTTTCTTTTTCTTTTTGTAATTCCCAGGAAAACCCACACTAACTTCACAAAACAGTATTTCCTCTGGGACAACGGGGAAAAATAATTAACAATTATCCCAATATATTTTCCAGGAAGGGGAGAAGTAAATCATGTTCTGAATCTGTTAATCACTATAGAGACTAGAAGAGCCAGAATACCTCGGAGCTTTTACTACTCTTAAGCTCCTTCAACTGGCTTGGATGCTAGCAGGTTTCCATGTAATCCTATGAAATAGCAAGAATCTCAGCCCTTCACTTAGGAAAATCACACTTTCAGAATTGGAGGGGCTAAGGGTATCTTCTTTCACTGTGCTCATCACTGACAAATGAATTTAGTCCAAAATCTGTTTGCTACTATTTGCATTCATAAATTCTTGAACTTCATTTATGTCTTCCTGGAAATCAGGAATTTCGAATCACAAAACAATGCCTTTGATCCTTCTTTCCTTGATCCTGTAAGAAAAACTTGCCCGCTCTATTTTTGCGCTGAAGTGTTGCAGGAGGGAAGGGGGACAGATCTTGCATGTGGCAGCTCAGATGTGAAACTGCACTCAATCCACCAGGAATTCAGGCACCAGAAAAGCTCCATCTAAGCTGTTCCTGCCAACCTTTTCGTGTACAGCACCTTTAGTCCATACCTGGTGCTGGAACATGCCTGTACTGGTTCCTAAAAATTGCAGCTTACTCTGCCCCAGCCTATAGCAGTGCATTAAGCACATCAGATGCTGCAACTGCATCTTTTTTTCTTATTTAACTGCCTTGGAGAAGATAAAAAACATATATAGAATATGTAAACAAAGATTCTAAGTAAGCCAAATGACTTTTTTTTTTCCCCTTCCTGTTTTCATCAGAACATGAGGAATTATCTTACCTGGCAGAGCAAGAGTTGACTTCTGCGTTGGTTTTTTGCCACACTTGATTCTATATTCATTTATGGAATTTTCTATCTCCTGCAGCTTTTTTACAGCATCAGCATACTCTTGCTTTCTTTTCTTCTTCACGTTTTTGCAGAGGTCTGGCTCACTGGCAAGTTTCTTTGCAGCTTCCACCAGCTTTTGGTGTATGATAAAATTGCTCTCTAAATCCTGCAAAGTAGGATCCTGCAAATTTGTGAGATGAGTTATTTTCTTGTACTCCAGAGAGAAATTACCAGTGAAGATCATTAAAAAGAAGATCTATTTCTGCGGTAATGAAGTGAAATCTTGAGCAAAAATGCAAAATACAGAAACACCAAAGTTTATACAAAATACAATCTCAGCACATGAAACTCTCAGATCTTATTTCTGTGACTAGTGTAAAATTATGAGATCTCTGGGGCAAGGTACAAAGTTCTCAATTCTGAGTAACATAACACAAGACACCTAAATTCAGGTTTAGACTGCTAAACTTCTTGCTACGAGTCCAACCCTGAAAACATTTGTTCAAAATCTCTCTCTACTTTGGAGAAAATAAAAATGGAAATTGGTGTCACCATTGCTACGTAACAGGGAGTTGGAGGCTTTAATTAATTGTTTGTAAACTACGTTGAGAAGCTCAGATGAAAGGCACTGCAGAAGTGCTACGCAATTATTAAATCTGGTCAGCAGGATTTTGATTTAATAGCATTTAGGCAGTCACATAAAATCACTTTGCTGCAGAGTACACCAGCCCTGCCAGCTAGGGCAGCAAGTTTCTGTTGAAAGACAAAGCCAAGTGCCCAACATCTACTTATTGCTTGGATGATACAGCTTGTTAACAAATCTCACAAGGAATGAGAGGGAATGATGTGTGTCCAGAAACTGCAAATATGTGAATTACCATATCGCCCAAGTCAGTCTCTGCCAGCAAAGTTCATTTTAGCTTCTTGAGCAACACAGAGAGGTTTTACTTAGGTGGAACCTGCATTAAGCCAGAGATAAAACTTCTCCTCCTGTCACCTGTCACACAGCTATGCTCACAGACAGATGATTTTGCAAGTGGGACAGTGCACACCCCTGCCACCTTTTGTGTTCAAACGCAATCCCAACACAAGTCAATGCTCCAGAAAAGCTCAGATCCAAGGGCTGCCAAATGGTATTATGCACCTGCTCTTCTCTAATTACCAGCAAAACACCCATTAAAATTCATGCAGCGTGGCCAAATCACGGGTTCAGGTCGGGAGAATTTAAGGCGTTTTGGAACAGTCAATTTCCTGGTCATTTCAAAGGCAGCGTGGCTGAAAGGAGGGCAGTGCCCATCTAAATCTCTCACTCTCTGTGACTGTCCCAGCTGCTTGCTCTTAAAACACCCAGGGAAGAGCTGGATTATTTACAAGTGGCTCTGGCCACTCTTCTGGCCACCCCACCCCTGCTGTGGAAACAAAGTGCCATGCTCACCTCTTCACTGGGGAGCAGGTTGTCATCCAGCTTGAACGCTGTGCCAACACGCCTCCTGACCTGGGGAGGTTCCTCTCCAGCACTCAGAGGATACTCCTTGGGCATCTTACCCGTCAGCTCCTGGGGAACAGAGAGGGTCCAGGTAAGTCTTAGTGGGAGAAAAGGGCTCCCACCTCCCTGACCCCAGTGTAAAGTACAGCTCTCACCGCCTCGCGCAGGCAGATTTTCTTCAGCTCCTCGACTTTCTGAAGCAGTTTTTCCTGAAGGAGTTTCTCTTTCTTCTTTAGTTCCATAATTTTCTCCTTCTTTTGTTCTTCACTGACCTCTGAATCTTGAGAGCCTGGAAAACATGTTTTGTATCAGAGGATTTCCAGGCAAAAGTAATTTTTGTCATCTGCCAGTCTCATTTCCTTTTTTTAATACCCACAAGCCCCATTGTACTTGGCTATGTTGCATGTACACTCAGAATTACCTGAAGAGATCAAACTTCCATTGCTGGCCATAATAAGCTGGTTCTTGGCCTCCAAAGTCACCAGCTTTGAAACTTTTGGTGTTCCCATCTCCGTCAGATCCATGGCGATATCATCCAAACTTCTGGCTGAAGGTATTTTTGCCTGAAGGAGGTAAAAAAAAAAAAATCGAGTCTCATTGAGTTACCTCTAATTAACTTCAGATCATGGGATGACAGAAGAGGATGTTTCACACCTCATCAACCACAAAATTAAGAGCTAAAGCAACAGCATCAGTTCTGGCATTCCTCTGTCCTCTGCCCCAAAACCTGAACCATCTTTCAGCTCAAAAATCTCTGCTGTTTGCACCATGTTCAAAACAAACACAGGAAGGAGACAAACAAAAAAGCAGATTAAACACCCAGACATGGGAATTCCCTCTTCTGTGATTATACTTCCACAGCCCTTAATTGCAGGAGGCTAAAATGGATCCAATAACAATACTATCACTAAGAGACTGCTCAAAGAGCTGACTAACACAATTTGCAATTTTTCTCTGCAGAGTACTTCATCCATGGAGAAACAAACATATACAGGAAAGGTGTTGAAACTCATGTTCACAGTAAAACGCCTTATAACTTACTTTGCTTTGCTTTCTGTCCAAGTAAAACTGGTGTTGACTGATTGCCATCACCCAGATGGACTTGATCAGGGAAGTGTTTGCATACCAGGTCTGCACTACCAGTCCACTCTGACCAAAGGTCCTTCTTGACACTGAAATTCTGAGGAGGTGAAAAGAAATGCAATTTCAAGACAGGTCTTTGAGGTTGAAAGTCCCAAATACCGCTCTCAATTAGGCAAGTCTCAGCCTCCCAGCTTTTGGAGGCAAAAATTCAAGATTTGCTTTTCTCCATCACCCAGTGCTGCCACAAATTTGGCCATGACAAACAGTCCTCCCTCTGCTCCACAAACTGCCTCTGTGGGCACCACAGGCAACCTGGGAGGACACCCAGAGCTGTAATACAACAACAGTTTCTCCAGGTTGCTTGCTATGACCATGACCTTCCCTGTCCAACATCCCAGCACTGCTCATCACCCACTGCCCTGACAAATGCTGAATCAGGATCAGTCCCAGACTCAACCTGTGTCTATGCTGAACCCAGAGGCACCTCCCACCCCTTCCACTAACAACAGATGATGAATTCCCACTCTGGGTAAAGATTCATCCTGCTGACTCAGCTGCCTCATCCAGCCTTACCTGCGGGGATCGTGTACTTCCACTGCAAATTTCTTCTCACGGAAATAGAGGTTTTCCAGCTGTTTCCATTGAAATAGCTAGGAGAATTGGGAGAGAGAAGCAGAACACTGTCACTAAAGAATCACCAGATCTCTCTCCCCAAGGTGACATAATTTCAGTAAATTACAATTCCTGTGTATCCTCAGCTATGGCACAGACTGAGCAATAAGAGCATTCATAACTTCAATTAAAAGAAGCACATAAATATATATATGTAGGACGCCTATCCAATAATTTCATACTCTTACAGACAATGCATTGCAAATTGATGATTTTGCCAGTGACAACACCCGTTTCCATAAATGCCACATTTAATTTCACTGCTAGAAGTTCCCAGAAATCTTATTAAGGCAGCTAAAGGCCTTTTGTCTCTGATTAAAAGCAAAAATCTCTTTACAAAGTAATTGCGTAGACAGCTCTGGTCTACTTCCTTCAGTGAGAACATCCCCAGGGAACGGTAGCATCTTGGGAAAGCTAAAATGTTCCTCTTCCAAAGACACTGTGAGAGATCCAGCATGACATTTTGGAGAAGGGGTAGAGCATGTACAGAGAGTGAGTGGCCACAGGAGGCAGCCACCCCCAACGCACATTTTTCTGTTAGAAAACCACATTATTTCCTGCAAAATACCAGCTGGGAGAAGAGATCAAAGCCAGCCATGGCTTGGCAGCTGCACCCGTGGGATCAGAATTCCATATGAATCCGTTCTCCCTTTGCCGCAGCATCAGCCACCCTCTGGGGATGATCCATCAGAGGCTGCATCTTCTCAGCACAGACTTGGTAGAGCTGTTCCCTGGCCCCTCAGCACAGGTTTCAACAGAATCACGTCCTGTTCCCTTATCCAGCAGTGCCAGGGTAGCTGGGTAGACATAGGGATCTATATGGGTGTCCCAGGGATGTCCCTGAAGATGGAGTGCACTGCTGCAGCAGCAATTCTGTAGTTGACAGTCAGCTACCTTCCAGAGCTACAGACAAAGAGAGGTACTGGAGGTCCTTCCACCCAGGCTGGGCAGGCAGGGACAGCTTTCAGTGAGAGATCAGCCTCCAAGACAGTGATCCAGTTGAGGCACCCAGGCCATCACAGCAACTCCCTCCTTCCCCACCAGAGTTTTCCCAAAGCCTCTAAGGGTGCAACCACCACACCAGAAACCCCCAGGACACACAACATTCCTACTGGCCTCTGCTGAAACCTGACTTGCCCTGCTCCCTCCCACTAAAGAAGAACTTCAGGTTTTGTAAAAAATTACGTGTCCCACTGTGCTGTATCTGAGACATTCTTAACACAATGAAACATAACCCAGCACACACATTTGGGTGAAAAAGCGGCTCTTCCAGCAGCCTCTCTCTTTAATTAAAGCCTTCCTTCTCTAGACTACATCCGAGTATCAGAACTTGCTATAGGAAAAGTGAAGCAATTGGAAATGCAATTTACTTAAATAATTTTCTAGAAGATTGTGGAAGTTTTACTCTGCTGCCCAAGTTAAGTTTGTCTTACAGCCTCCCTTGCCCAATCACGCTGCTTTCAGAAGTGCCTCTTAAAAACTCCGCACTGAACTTTTAAACAAATACATTTAAAAAGATCCAAAAGGAAACAGCCCAAGCAGTATGTCAGGAGGTTGGGCAATATTTCCCGTGGGTGCTCCAGCAGGGAGGGATCCCAGCACTGCCCCGGCTGCTTCCCTCCCCTCCCGCACTCACCTCCCCGCGGCCCCGGCCCCGCGGCCCCCCCGGGCAGTGTCAGGGGCGACATGGGCAGGGCAGAGCAGAGCCGAGGTGGCTGTGCTCTCCCTTCTTGCTGTCCCTCCGTCCCTCTCGTGCTGCTCCGCTTTGGCGGCTTCGCCTCCCACTGCTGACACACGCCTGACATCACCACCTCTGATCATCGCCGCCTCCCACACCCCCTTTCCCCAGATAAAGGGAAAACCCAACAGAGGAGGGAACAGAGGCGGCTTCCACCGAAGGGCTGCACCCCTTCGGGCACCCCGAGTCCGTGTGGGGGCCAAGGTGGGAGCAGCGTGGCTTGGGGGGGCTGCCCGGGGTCCGCGGGGTGCCGTGTCCCAGCCCCGCTGCCCTTGACTCACACTCCAGAGGCAACAGGTTCAACCAGAAGCATCATCCCGGCGTTCCCCGCCGTTCCCGACCATCCGCTCCCACGCTCGTAAAAGCGATGGGTGTGTTTCAAACATGACCTCTGGAAAAAAATGCCTTGCTGCCTCTCTCTTATCGTCGCGGGTGATGACTCCCCATTCCCTTTATCACTTCCTCTGGGGTTTTTCCCCTCCGGACGCACTCAACATTCCCGAGGGCTGCGGGAGAAGGGATCACCTGGCTAAAGGGCAGCAGGGGGTGATAAGGGTCGCATTTGGCAAGAGGACAAAATGCAGCAGCCCCACCACCTGGAGCCTCCTGCCCAGAGAGAGGCACACAGCACCATTCCAACGGTGGACCCTTCCATGAGTCCGTGCAAATCCAACACCACAATAACCTGCGGTGCTGAGAAGTTAAAAAAAAACCAAAAAACCACCTTTGCATTTTTAAGAAAACCTGCATGGAATTGCCTCAGGATGTGGGTAGAGCTGTGGTCCATTTCCCTCCCACCCTGTGATATTCATCCCAGCCCCAAAGGAGCTGATAGGCGCCCCAAGCATTCACAGATGGGTACATTCAGCATGAAGATATCTGCCTTCTTGCCCAAAGACTGGGATAACTCCAGTACACTCAGCATGAAGATATCTGCCTTCTTGCCCAAAGACTGGGATAACTCCAGTCCAGCTCCCCTCTCTGCTGCTCTACAGCAGGAGAGATGGGGAAGCAGTGCCTGGAATTCTGTGCCCAGGACACATTTTTTGTCTAATGGACTGAAAAGTGCCCTGTCCTTAAACTCCTCCTTAAAACTCAGTTCTGACAAACTCCTAAATCAGGTCCTTAAAAAAAAAGGCTGATGATCAAATGAGCAGCTTCAGAATAAGTTGTGAGCTAATAATATTTATATAGATGCGCTTAAAAATAACATTGAATGAAAGTGATAAAAGTTTCTGCCTAACATGCCCGGATTCATTAAGACAGGAGATAAAATGCCCTCAGTACAACGGGTTAAAAAAACCTCAAAAAACTTCACCTGAATTTTTTTAACTTGTGGTCCAAAGGCAACACTCAGGAAACTGTCAGTGCAGTAGAGATACCCTGCTCAATACAAACCCTGTACAGACATGCTCCTAAATAACTCTTAACTCCTATCTTACCTAAACTACATGCGTATTTAAAGACAAAAGAGTGGTAAAAAAAAATCTCAAACTGGTTTTTGAGGGCTGGAAGAACAATTAGGAATAATTAAAATGTTTTTGTGGAAGTTTTGCAATGTATGTTCCCTTCAACCAGATGATTAAGTCCATCTGAGCTAATGAATGTTTTCTGAATAGCCTTCCCATCCATTTAGGTTGCCAGATCCTTAAAGGCTCTCGAAAACTCCTATTGAGCATCACAAGTGATGCCTTTCTGAGTCTTTGGGAAAAACTTGGTCTGGCTATGTATGGTTTTCTGTGTCTTTTTGGAAAAAGTAGAGATGAAGCTCTGATCACACCTCATAAATCAGGCACCTCTGTGCCCAGCCAGACTCCTACCACCCAGCTCATGAGCTTACTGCATTTCTACTGTGATCCTTTTCCAATACTAGGGAACACTGAAGAAAAGGGATCACCCTCCTCTTCACACAAAAATTACAGTAACTTTGGTCTATGGTGACCCAAAGCAGACACAGACTGTCTAAATGGTGAGACACATTGATAAAGAAGCAGCTGGCTTTTTACCTGGCTGATCTTGCAACCAGTTTTGAATAAAATGCAAGTTTGTCCGGGCCTGAGAGCAGGAGCAAACTGGCTCAGAAAAACGGCCCCATCAGGATTGTAGGCAGGAGCCAACAGAGCCCCCGCCTTGAGACGTGCAAGAGAGCTGCTCCAGGGCACTTGGCTCAATATTCCTGTGAGCCTGGTGGGTTTT
>VYZS01074479.1:5623-23590 GCA_013400695.1 Neodrepanis coruscans
GTACTAAGAATCCTTGGAAACTGGACATTCTACACTGTCAGATGAAGTGGGAAAAAGGACAACAATTCCTGCCCATAAACAACCACATGTCAGTAACATCTGGGGAAAAAAAAACAATTCCATGATTTCAAGCTCCCTCCACCACCCTACTTGTATTACTTCATTTTTTCGCAAGTGAAATGTCTGTTCTGAGGTTGTGGCTCAGAAAACAAACCTAACATTCTATTACAGAGAAGGGTTCTTCAGCAAACTGTCCAAATGGCCCTCCATATCTTCTATACCAACAAATACACCTACCCAGACAGTGTCTAACTGATGCGTGAACATGTCGAATGACAAGGATACCCCCCCCCAAAAAAAAAAGAAAAAAAGAAAATTTAGACAGTTCTTAACATGTCAAGACTGTGATAGCATCTGTGGAAAACTGAAGCTTAAACTTGACTTGGCTCTGCAGCAGATCCAGCAAGATGCAGGAGCATTACAGACTGGTTCAGCCACTGGCCTACACAAAGTCTAGAAATCAGTTGCAGTCAATTTGTCCACAAAGGCTCTTAACTCACTGTAATTAGACATAAAGGACATCTGGTTTTTATTGCATTTTCCATGTGCTATTTTCTGTGTTCAGAACTAGAGAGAAAACCATCAGATAGGGCTCTAACAACGTTAGAAAGGGAGAAAGCAGATTCCTGATATGCAGTTTCTGTTCCAGGTTCTGAAGGCTCTCAGATCTTAACCAGGGAGACTCCTGAACCACAGACTGCAAAATCATAACCACTCTCTCATTTCTTGCACATTAAAACACCACCTGCAAAGAACGAAAGAAACAACACGATTTACTGTGAAATGTTTCACAACTGGAACTGCAACTCAAGTCAAGCACAGAGTGACACGACAGACCCTGCAGAAAGTACTAATAAAGTCTCTTTGTCTAAATACACTGAGAGTAACATACCTAACGGAAGAAAGCTAAGAGGGAAAGAGCACTTGTGACAAGTGTTCAATAAATGGCTTCTGTCCTTTTGTTTCATATAAAGAGATGTGGCAAAAATAGGTTACTAACATTTGTTATAACCAGAAAAGGCTAGGAGAAAAGCTGGACAGGAAAGATACTCGAGATTTTGGTTTCTCCCCGCCATCCAGTCCTCCTTCCCCTTCTCCAGCTAAACTTTCCCAGCTTTTGTATTCACAGTACCAGCTCATGTCCACACATGTCTGTGCTAGTTAATGTATAAAATTGTCTTACCAGCAGCAGCGCAGTGAGCAGATGATGAATTCCATTCCAACAAAATTAACAGCAGGGGATTTCCGACAAGATGGAAATAGAGTAAAACAGTTCAGATACTCAAAGAAACATGGGAAGTCCAAGATAACTGATTGCTGAAACACAGCCTGAAATACCAGTAGCGCTTTTCCAGAATTCAGCAAGATGCAACTTCTGGCAGGTAGAGTGAAAAACAAAAAAAGGTACTTCTCTAGAGAAAAGGCATACAGAGCTCATTCTTGAAAAGACAGCTGCACAAAAGAAAGAAATAGGCTGCCTTTTTTTAATCTATCACAATAGCTGTTATCAAAAGTTTCCTCCTCTTCTCTTAGGGTAGGACTGCTTAAAATAAAAAAAATTTCCACACAATAAATGAGGACTTAGCAAGTATTTTGATAATGCTTTTCTCCATCTAGTTCTGCCTACCTTTCAAGTCAGTTTGGAAGCAAAGAAACAGTAATAACAAAATAATAAATAAGTAATGAGAACTATTTTTTCCAATCCTTCCTTTTCTCTTTCACAACTTTAATTCCAGTGACTCAGACATATTAAGAGTCTAAAATACCTGTTGAGTCCATTGCTTTTTTTAAAACTTACTTGCTTTCTTGAAAAGCACTGAAACAGTCGTTTTATACATGTTCTATAAGATTTCATAAATACCATTCATCTTTCTGCTTATCAGTCAAGAAGGAAAAATGCCCAGCTTCAGGGCCTTAAAGCTCCACCTTGTGGAAGACACCTGGAATATTCCAATGCGCAGCAAAAGGAGTTCAAACCGAGCTTACAATTGATGACACTTTAGAAATAATCACACAGTAGGATAAGCTCTTAAATACATTCTACCCCAGTGGAAAAACAAGCACCGTGGGATTAACAATAAAAATGAAAGTAAGTGGCCACACCTCAACTCATGTGTCCCATTCTGGTCCTCTCACTTCCAAAGAAGACACCGAGGTGCTGGGGCACGTCCAGAGAAGGGCAGTGAAGCTGGTGAAGGGTCTAGAGAGTTAAGTCCTATGAGGAGCAGCTGAGGGAGCTGGGGTTTAGCCTGGAGAAGAGGAAGCTCAGGGGTGACCTTACTGGTCTCTACAACTGCCTGAAAGAAGGTTGCAGCAAGGTGTGGGTCAACCTCTTCTCCCAGGTATCAGGTGACAGAACAAGAGAACAGCGTCAAGCTGCACCAGGGGAAGTTCAGGTGAGACACTAGCAAGAATTTCTTCACAAAAAGGGTTGTTAGGCATTGCAGTGAGCTGCCCAGGGAGGTGGCGGCATCACCATCCCTGGAGCTGTTCAAGAAATAACTGGATGTGGCACTTAGTGCTGTGATTTGGGTGAAAAAGTGGTCATCAGTTAAAGACTGTACTCAATCATCTTGGAAGTCTTTTCCAATGACTCTGATTCTAGGAAAAGCTGCTTTTAATTTCTGCAATGCAGTAATCATCCTGCATTGAAACAGCTGATAGCAAATGCAAGATTCCACAGCAGGTCTTTAATTTGTTGGTTCCTGTGTACTGGACTTACTCTCTTTATAAGCAAGAAAACAGGGAATCACAGACAGATTTATCTGGACACGGGGCTGATAACCAAAGAATACAGCAACCCTGCCATCAAGGATGCATAAGTGACTAACAAAACTTCCATCTTGAGAGACTGACTGTAATTTTACATAGGTATTCCAAAACCTATTCACAATCCTCCTCCAGCCACCTATTACGAACTCATTCAGCTGCATGTTTGCATTCAGCCATTCCTACAAGCTTGTGCTGAGACCATCTTGGCACATCCACAGGCTGCTGTCCTACGACTGTGCAGCTCCAGGACATTAAAGCCAATCGAGCCAGTACTGCCCTCTGCTGACAGAGCCTGCACGGGATAACCAGCAACTTCTGTATTAGTCTGTTTTTCTGCATCATATATGTACCTCGTTTTTCTGTCTTCCCTGTAAGACTTGACAACATTCAGGGTTCAGTTTTATTGTGTTTTTCCGTGCTGCTTCTTCCCCACGAGGGCTACAAAGATGTCTGGGAGGTTTCTAACACTGTGCCAGCACATACAGACTACAGAAATCATAGAGTGGCTGCACTAAAGCACTACAGACACAGCTCATGCTTTTAGCAATGTAAGAGCAAATAGATTAAAAAATAGAAAGAGCAACAGAAAGTGAGGCGGTCAAAAATAACGCCAGAAAAATGAATTTAAAATTTTCTTTTATCATCTACAGTACAGCAGTCATACAACAGCATCATGAGATGTTCTTTCACATGGTAAACCCAAGATACTTAAAGAACACACAGCCATATCCATTCAATACTTGGAATTCAAAAGACCACCATAATTAGTAACTGATGACTAACAGCAATCACATCACTTCCTCTAATATAAACCTTGCAATGCTTCTTTTTTCAGTCAGTTGCTTGGAACTAACTAAGGAGAACAAAGTTTGAACTGGTTGAATGCAGGGTCCCTGAACACGTAGAAAAATGTAAATGTGCCACTAAAAACAAAGTACATCACTTCAGGAGCACAATCAGCTTCCTGACACGCCTGAGCTGGACCAGCCAGATCTCAGCCCTGCATCCTCAGCTGGCACCAGTCACCAGAACATTTTCTAAGTCGCTGTGAGGGCTTCATGTGCACTTACTTCATCAAGTGTCCCTGGCTGGAGGCTGATTCCATTCTCTCAAAATCATCCACAAGACCCGCGCTCAGCAGCAGCACAGCCCTCCCTCCTCCTCCGTCCCGGAGCTGCAGAGGGAGCCCGCTGCCCGCTCCTGGGGTTGCAGCTCTGCTCCCAGCCCCGGAAAGGCAGGGACCATCATATCACTCACCGCAATCCACAGGCCGGTCTCGGTTTCTTTTCTCAGCAATGATCGTATCGGAAAAAAATAAAGAGTGATTACTCAGCTGGCACGGAGAAGAAGGTCTGACCTGCTGCCACACGGTACCCTTCGAATCTGTATGTTAAAAGAGGCGCTTGTTTCATGTTATACTCAGTATTTTATTCTTCCTGTTCTCTAAGCTCCAACTCTGAATGACCTTTCGCTTCACACAAAGCTTCTGCAGGGGACAGACCTTCTCTTTAAAAGAAAATAACACGTCCTAAGTTGTTCAGTTAACATCCTGGTTGAGAAAAAAAAAAAAAAGGCAGCCTTTTACTGCAAGAAAAACATTCACAGCCTCCATGAAGTCCTCTGCAAATTTTCACTGTTGATGGCTGCTACCAAAGAAGAGCTCAGATACAGCAGAACAAAAACATTTCATTTATGAATAGACTTTAAAACCAAGAAAAGAGCTTAATTATACCAAAGCATATAATCTGAAACAATTTACTTCACTTTTGCCCACTGAAGTAATTTAGATGAGACTATCAAGTCTTTATGTAAAAAAGAAAACAGAAAAAAAACTAAACAAAACAAACAACTCATTCATATAGTCTTTATTCTAAAATGAAGAAGTGCATTTTAACTTTTACAGTTCATGAAGCAGGACCAAAACTGATAATAATAAAAAAACTATGTATGGACAAAAGCCAATTTGTGTATTAACAATGATGAAAAACTTTTTAAAAAAATGGCATTCCAAAGCAAAAGTACCTGTTGTCACTGGCATGTGAAAACCCCTTGTTTAAATTAAACTTTATTACTCTCTCTGAAATCAAAGCTTAGTCTAAAAATGATGTCCAATATATAAAAGTCTTAAAGCCACCGTTCTCACTTTGACCCCCATATTAACCTATCAGAAAGGCCACTCATGCTGAAATATCATTTTTTACTAAATAATCTCCTTTGGTCCCTTGCATCAGTTTGTCTTGTGTGCACATATCAGATGCAGAAGTTTGGATTCGTTTACTAGGAGCACTGATCTCTGCATTCAAGAGTAGACAGACCCAGTTTATCTTAGGTAACCTCATCACCACACACTGAAGGAACACTCCAAAGCTGAGAAAAGGACCCCTTGTAAATTGGTTGTAGGTTTGGGGTTTTTTTGAGAAAAGGCTATATAAACACTTTAAAAAAAAAAGAGATGCAACCAAAACGTTCCTTCAGCAGTAGAATCCACAACACAACCAGCCTAGTCTAAGTCAGTCTTGTTCAAATAAAACTGTATCATGTTTCCAGCAATTTCTTCTATAGAAATCGAGAGCGTCACAGCTAAATTATCTCTGTGAAAGCACCGGGTGCTGCCACACACTTGGTCACTACAGCAGTATCTTTCTGCTTGGCAGCCTCACCGTGCTCACTTCAGCTGCCATAGGCTTGGTTTCTTGGTGGGGAGATACTATTCCTCCTGAACCACTTAGTCTGTAAGCGTAAGAAAAGTATCCACTGTGTCAAAGGCCTAGCAGGAACTGACATATGATTTGTTTTAATCTACAACTTCAATTAAGATTTAGAATTCTACAGAATAAAAACTCACTAAATTCCAAAGATCTCCTCAACAAGCCATGGGAGAGATCTATTTGTCCACAGAAGCATATTCCAAACACACTTCTCAGCACATTGTCTCCATCATGAACAGTTAAACCAGCAAAACTTTGTAAAACATAAGGCTGGAGTTGGGCTGCTCAGTTATATTAGAGACCTACATGCAAATGGTGTTATAGCAGGAAGAGTGTTCCAGGCAGATAATTCACCCAGAGTACAAGAACTGGACAGAAAGCTCGAAACTATGAGAAATTCATGCCTGTTTCACCTTACAATAATAAAATGAGACAAGTTTATTCATCTCCACCTTTCACAGAAATTACAACCCATAGAGACTGAGGGCATGGAACAAAATGCATCAATTTGCCATGATGATGCCCTCTGACAGCGACACACACACCATGACCTTTAATCCATATAGGCCTCTCCTGCCTGTTTAAAAGGAAGTCAAGTTAGAACCGTGGACTGCAATGACAGATCACATAACCCTCACTGACAAGTCTTTCTGTGTGTGACATTACTTTCATGTACTTAGTAACCAAAGATATCAGATACTTCTGTTGCCAGTATTCTAACTGATATTCCTTGCCTGAGATTTCATGCAAAGTGCAGTTATGCTTGTGGTGTCTTCAGCTCTCAACTGTAAAGCAGTTAAACAGCCTGAACCCTTGTTTGTAACACTGTGACAAAACTTAACCACTACAATTCAAAATGGTCAATCAGAACAAGCTTCCTAAATAAAAGGATCTGGACAAAAGACTAACTGGTAGTTTCAGTCACTTAATTGGAAAGTAATACTCATGCAATATATAGAAATTATAATAAAAGTAATGGAAAGTATTTCTGAATTTATGAATATAAATATATGTTTTCTTTTTGTACATTTTTGTCCTTAATTAGCATGCTCACTCTTTTGAAATCTTTCTTATGAAGCCTGAGGAGACCAACATATTCTAAAATGTCCTTGCCCAATGTCAGAGAAGATTTATAACACATGCAGTTGAACAGGCAGACTAGTTCACATTTTGTACTTTCACACCTACATAATGAAATAACTAAAGGCAGACAAAGAAGAACTGACAGCAAACTTAGTTTCCTCTTAAAGCAAAGTAAACTCATGTTTTGATTCTCTGGGTAAAACTTGAAAGACATCAACACAGACACACAAGAAGGTAAATATATGTGGCCTGCAATGAATAAGAAAAACAATGTTCAGTCTATTTATGCGCTTGGAAAATTTAAACATTCTTCTGAATGCACATTAATACTATTTTCTGCATTATCTACAGCACAGCACACAAGGAAGCAGCTGGACTCTGGAAATTCAGCTTCTCCCTGCTTCTCTTCACCATAACATTACATAATGGACCATCTTTTATAGTGTGACTGCCATCCTTGTCTTCAGTCTCTGCTTTACAGAGTCCTCTGTTTTTTCTACAGTAACCTAAACCACAAGATCAGTATCTCATCATAAAATCTTTTGTGTCTAGCTAATTGACAATGTCAGCATTATACCCTTAACAGAGAATGACCTGATCCATCTTATTCTGCATTGAAAGTAGAGGACTACCCAATTATCTTCAAATACGTGATTTTAAACTTACTGCAGTTATCAAAGACAAACACACACCCTTTCGGTTGCTGGGAACCAGGACTGCTCTAGTTTGCCTTGTTTAATACAGGATATACACACCTGCAGTAGAGCACAATGACAGGAAAATCAAATTGATTTTCAGAAAGTATTCTTTTCTCTGATAAAAAAATACCCAGATGAAATAAGCTAGTTTCAGCTATGGCTCCCCCCACCTCCCATGACTACAGTATATTTGGTTCTCTAAATTATTTGAGTGATCATTATGACCACTCAAATCCCCTCTCCCCCCAAAAAACGTGTCAGCCAGCAAAGTTGAGCTAATTAAATCTGGCATGCCTTACTCTTTCTACAAAGCTCTCTCACTGACCAGCACACAGAATCCTTCTCATCCACAGATATGAAAAAAGGACCTTCCAAACATGCACTTTCTAAAGCATTTCTCCCATGTATCATGTACAGGGTACAACACCACACCCCCAGCAAAAAGGCAATGAAACAGTTTTTACTTCTCCTTACACCTTGAATAAATGTCTCACATACTGGCCTCAAAATCACCCTTTGACCCTACAGGTCCCAGACCTTAATATAAAAAAAAAAAAAAATCACACAAGCAAAATTAAAACTTGCAAAAGAAACTAACACTGCATGTTGAAAAAATGCAAAAAAACTCACTAAATCCACTGTAAAGATAATATAAAACAAAATATTGAACAGATGAACACAATTAACATTTTAATAGCCATGACCAAAATAACAATAAATAAAATACATTCAATAACATTTCATCAATTTGCTTTATAAATCCAGAGTGCAGGAGTCAAACACAGTCATTAATCAGTCTCACTCAGCACAGCATTAAGTGCAACCCAAAAATCTAGTAATTCAGTAAAAGTAGTTTAGATGTTTCAGAAAGGAATTTAAGAAACTATCTTCCCTCCAGCACACCACTTACAGCCTGAGATTTTCACCCCAAAAATTAATCCTTCCCCATTTAGGTTTTCTCCCTTTCTTGCCTAGAGACCTGTAAGAGGGATTTATCAACATTATATTAAAGGTCCCCCATGACCCTCCTCTTTCTCCCACAGATCCTTTACTTACATGCTAAGTTCTTAGTTCACTGTGGAAGTTTTTCCCAAAGGCGTGAATCATATTTTAAGGACATACTCTCTTCACTAATACATTTCATGGGAAAGTAATTGACTTAAGGAGAAATAGAGACAAGTCATTATTACTGCTGTTCTGACTTCCAGTTTAAGAAAAATTCAACCATGATGCATGCAGCACAAAGAGGTACATTAGTTCACATCTCAAGAGACTTATCTATGAGCCTAACATAACTTTTATCAGTTGTGCAACACAGCTGCAGTTCAGACAGCCCCTTCACACAACCACAAAAACTAATGCAGGAAGTCCTCCACTTCCTCTCATTCTCGTTACACTTCCAGAATTCTACTTGCAATAGAAGCAGCAGCATCCTTTGTGTCTTCTTGATTTGCTCAAGGCTGCACAATGGGAAATATGTCACTAAGAGACCCAAAGCATAACACCCTCTATCTTCTCTGTGTATGCCCAGGACACACAATATTCACCTCCCAAGGTCGTTATGGAATACCATTTATAACTTGCTAAGCTTAAGAAGCTCCACAGTTCTCTACTGCTGTCAGTTTAGGGCAGCAGCTTAAATGCAGGGCAGCAGTGAGAGAAGAGTTTCCCCTTCATAAAGGTCTTGGTTCTCTTATAGAAATATTACAGTCCAATGAGAAGCACCTTGTACATCAGGCAGCATTCTAAACTGAAGCACAATTCATCTATAGGACAGTAAGAGATTAATGACTATATCAGAGCCTTAATATTAGTAGTGGCCTTCCTCTTAAAGGAAGTTCAGTGCAAAACCATTTCTTTAGATACTGCATTCTTTCAAATAATTATCTTCTCAGAGACTGCAAAAACTGTTTGTGAAGATGCAGTAGTCCACAGCAGAGGGAAATCACCCTTGAAAATGCTTAGTCATGAACAGCACATTTAAATCATGTATTACCTAACAGGCAAATGCATTACAGATTTAAAAGTAGATAGTGAAGGTGGAAGGTTTTTTATGAAAATCAGGGTACTATGTTTTCCAACCATGACTAAACACAAGTGATAAACTAATTTTAAATATGGTGTTGGCTGTTAGATCCCTCTTCTCAGACAAGCACATCCCAGACAATAGTGGAAAAATTAGTGAAAAATGTGTTCATAGTTATCGTGTTACCACAGTAAAGCAACAATAAGAAACTCAAAGCCAGAGCAACAACGTAGATGGAAATCTAAGCTGAAGCCACAGGACGCAAGAGTGTCACATTTCCTTCCCTCTGCCTCAGGCCTAGGGATATTCTAGGCAAAAAAACCCAAAATATCCAGGATGGTAAAGTATGCCCCTCTGACAAAACTGCTACATCACTGCCTTTTTCAGAGGCTCACTTGAAAATGTGGTGCAAGATGGCCATTTCTCTACCCTGAAATTGAAGTACTCAAAATACTATTTATAACTCTCAACTGTAAATGCTGCCAGAATTCATTCACCTTACTGTAATGCCAGCTGTATCTTAAATTCCTGGTAGTGTTTCACGGATAACTTAGAAACAAAACACAACACTAGCTCTATTGCCAATTCTTGCTTACTTTTTGAAATATATAAACAAGCCCAGCTGAATTGAAATCATTATGTTTCAAAGCATCATCCTCATTATCACTTATTTTATGGGCTACAATAGTACAGCTATACCATATTATCCAGTTAATCAAAATACAATCATTTTTGACAGTGTTGCTTAGGAAAAAGAAGAAGTCATTATCTTTGCTATTTCAGGGAATATATTCCATTTATAAAATGTAATTTTTCAGAAACCCACATAGATACATCTGTATGGTACAGAAATTTCAAGCTTGTTACTTCAAGTGGTTTGCTGTTCATTTTTTCGTTTAGCTGCAATCAACAGTTCTAGGATTCTTCATTATTGTGCACAATATTGTTTCTGCAAATCAGGCTATTACCCAAGCAAAAAAATTCCCTGTTAAGACTACAGAGTACGAAATGTATACGGAATAGCTATTTTTTAAATGTATTTTTAATGTGATTTGCAATATTCTTTCTAGCAGATGAAAACTAAGTTATTATTCTGACTACTGCTCCTTCTTCGGGCCTCAGGCAGTGCTGCTCTAACAGTAAATGTAGGTGCTGTGCTAACAATCATTGTAAAACCAACACCCATAAAGTTCCTCCAAAATCAACAAGTGAGAGCAAAGCTCAGATAGACAACCATGTCCATACTGACCAACTGAAAACAAACTGCTACTTATGGGCCCAGTCTTACACTGGAGATGGAAAACACACAGAAATTCAGCCACAGTCTGGAGTTACTGGTGGCAACACTTCCCTAACATTCAAGGTATGCTGCATTTTCTTCTGCCACAATCTGTGTTGATACAACAAGTAAAAAAATAAACAAAAAAAGTTAATCTGTCCCTCGGTCTATCTAGATATTTATCATATTTACCAATGTTTCAGTCTTCTTAGCAGCATAATAAGATGCAGACTAAATATCTCAATGCTATAACCATACGTGAGTTTTCAAAAATTAATCAGCAATCATAATGATTTATCTGAAAGTTACCATTTTGGAATTGGGAAGTCTAAGACAAAAAGGAGCTGGAGAGATGTGTCTGAAGTCACCTGGCACGCTAATGGTCAAATTCAAAGTAAAAATCTAGCTCTGTAGCAACAGCAAGAAAATCCAAAATCTAGTTAGTCACACCAAGAGCAGCTCCACTCCTAAGAAAAGCATTTTATTCTATGCTCTCCAGCATTCTTAGTGAATTCTCCTAGCAAACATTTATAACAATGTGGACACAGCAGAACTCTCTCCCTTATCCAGTCTGGAAATATAAGGAGACTTAATTACAAGGACCAAGCTTAGAAGCATTTTGTCATCCTCACCAGACATGGTTCTTCAAGAACTCAGTGAAGGTGGAGAGCTAGATAACTTTTTACATTCATGTCTCTGTGATAGGTCTGTGGAAACGTGTTCATCACAACCACATGTAGGCTGTATTTGCTGCCACTCTTCTGATGCCTGCTTTACACCTGATTCAGGCTCTGTAACTATGAACGCAACAACTTCCAGGAACACCAATGCTTGTTGGTTTGGTTTGGGGTTTGTTTGGTTTTTTGTCATGCTGAACAAAGTAGTTATATACTATTCAATATTCTATAAAATACTTCATTGTTTTTACTTAATCAGTATTTTCCCCAACAACAGATTGCTGGGGTCTCGGCCTGCATGGTTTCCTAATCTGCAAATCCCCAGTCACCTGCAGTCAGAGAGTGCTCTGGCACCAACAGCATTCCTCATTTCTCTTCCATAGTGTTCCAACCAAGGAGCCACTGGGGATAGGGGCTGGAAGAGCATACATTAGCAGCAGTGAAGAGCATGGCATCCTTCTCTTTTAGCAATATTACTCCACAACTCATCTTCTCATTTCCTGATCTGAGCATTCAGCAGCTTCAGAAATTACTGTATGTACAGTAATAACATACAGGAGTATGTACAGAACATACTGCATATGTTCTGAATATGAACTATTTCCCTTTTTTTCCCCTGCTATTCTCAGTCATTTCAGAACAGGCTTAAATAGGCAACCTGCATTTAAGAACCTAAAAAAACCAAACACAGAGTTTTCATATTTGACGTTACTTTATTATTTTTTAATTTACACCTTTTCTTATAAAACTCTGATGCAAATACTGTTGTGAAATACTTCCTCTTTCACCTAGTCATTGACAAGTTATTTCAAGAACTCAGTTTGCAAAAAAAAAAAAAAAAACCTAACACTAAACTTTCTTATGCAAGACACTTTTGAGAACTGTGCCTGTGAACTAGCCGAAGTTCTCTCAAATACATTTGCAAAAACACCCCTGAGCCCTTAACTGAATGGGAGATCCTATGTCCTCACACACATGCTTTTCTTTTCTAGTAACTGTAGCAGTGCATATCACAAATTTAAATTTGTGTTTATGGACAGTACCTTGCTCTATTTATTTTACCCTTAAAAACAAAGTTCAGAGATTTTCCGGTGCAGAAAAATACGTTGCTAAATTGACACAAAAATCTGAAAAATCTCTTTTCCTTCAGAATTACCCCTAAGTAATCAGACAGCCCTCCTACCACTGGTCTCCCATGGCCTGCTGGAGGAAGTTTGCACAGGTGGTGACAGCAGCTTCACCTGCCTGTGTCACCCCAGTCTGGAGCTGCTGGCTCTGTGTCCACAGCCATCCCATCCTGCCCAACAAAGGGAGCTCAGAGAATATTTCCTCCTGGAGGACCTTGGTAGAAAAGCACAGATGTTCCTACAAGCAACTTGGGCAAGAAATAAACTGTTTCATCATTCAGAAGAATCGCTAAATTAATTGGAACATAAATTCATTAGTTAAAAGAATTCATAGCACCACAATTATAAATTCTGGTGAAGAACACCAGAAAAACAGCAATACACAATACAATGTACAGTGTATTTTCAGGTTTCTCTCTTGAGCTTTACTGAGCAGGTCAAGGGATGCCGAGAAGAGTGGAAAAAGCTACATGGCTCGTTAAAACAGGGATGGCTGTCCCTTTTGAGTGGCTAATGTAATCCTTTCCCTCTAACTGCAGTTAGGAGGGAAGGCAAATAAGCAGCTCCAGGCAGTACATTTCTCTTATAATTATCATCCAGCATTGATTTGCTTTTGGTAATTGCCTTTGGACATTTTAGAACAACAGACATTATGAAATATACACGGATGAAAAAAAATTAAAGAGTTTTTCATCAGACAGCCAAGTACACATTTATCTGGTACTGAAAGTAATTTGTCCTCTTGTTTGTATCTGAAAGCAATGTTAAACCGAGGGAAAAACATTTCATAGTAAATTAGAGGCCCAGCATAGTCATAAGCCAACGTCAGTAGGAAACTTTCACCATTAAACCATGGTTGTGAAAAAGCAAGGAAAACTGATCAGTATATCAGCCTTATTAGACGGTTTGTACAATGTTATCTGTAGGAACTTAAGAGCTGCAGGTTCAAGTACAAACACTGGGAAAGCAACACACCAAATCTTACAGCGTAGTGGTGGCTTTGGAGCTCTTTTCTGCATTTCCTTTTCAGTGTGAAAATAATGCAGAGGTAACTACCATGCACTTACCTGCACATGTTCTGGCACCACACAGAGTTTTTGAAAACGTCCATATTTGTAATACTCAAACTTGGCTCAAACTCCGGTAGGGCAACAAAGGACCCTCATCCAACAGCTGCTGTTTTCATCACAAGAAAATACCTCCAGTTTGCAGTTGTGTTCTTTCACAGCTGCATAATCCCTATGAATCCATACAGCAGCCCACAGTGCGAACCTGCAAGCCCAAGAATATTAGAGTTTCACTTTTCCCTCTGCACTCCGGCACTGGGAACCTGCAAATGGTAGGTACTTGCCCTCTGGGTGCTTCCCTGTTTCAAAAGGATTTTGATGGCTGTCCTAGCCTTATACTGCCATTGGCCACTGCCAAGGGAGACAATCTGCTTTGTGCTTTGTTATTCTAATATATGGATTTGCATAGCATTCTTGAAATATTTTGCTGTAAACAGACTACTTGAACTTAAGTTTTCTCAACAGCACTGTCCTCCCCATCATTAAACGCTTAGTGGAAAACACAATCCAGCTTTTATACTTCTATCAGTTGTGAGGAACAATTTCCTACCAAACATCAGGAAGCACTGAGCTACCAGCCTGCATTCCATAGTGTAAAGACTTCACTGTAGAATTAGGTAATTTTCCATGTATACCTAAAATTATTTCATCCCACAAACATTAGCCATTCTAAAACAATATGTGACAGTAATCACAGATTTTGCCTCCTAAACAGCTACAAAGCTTCATTATCATATCCTTCAATTAAGAACAGGGTGTTCTACTTCCCTAACAGTCAGATTTTGCCTGATAAATAACTAAAAAACATCATTATTGCATCCTTTAATTAAAGTTATAGTGTTTTGCTTCCTTAATGGTGACTGACCAAACACTATGTAAGGCACAGGAAAAGAGCATCATTCCTCTCCCATGCTACCTGCAGATTTGATTAGTGGTAAGAAACTGTTTTTGTAGTCAGGGCTACACAACAAACTGCAAGATAAGCTCAGATGAGTCCCTGGTCTCGCCAAGAACCACCATGTTTCTTCTTCTATATACCCAGGTACAGGTTCTGAGTTTGAGAGTACAAATTTCTGCAGGAGTAGTACAAGGTTTATTCCCTTTTGTTTTATCAGGAGTCCGTACTGATCACCACCACTTTATATAGAAACCATTCTGGAAGTACAATCAGCAGTCCCAAATGCTCCTGAGCTTTATGTCACCATTCTTGAAAGCAGAAAGCTGATATTTTGCTGAGAACCAGAAGAGGGAACTGCAGAAAAATTACTCTCTTCAGGTGATGCCCGTGTTCTGTTCAGATGGTGATACTGAGATTTTCTTAGTGGGAAGGTAACCCAAAAAGGAAGGACACTATCCTTAAGATGAAGATCCCAGTAATGTTTGATGGAAGAATTCAGCTTCTCCTGAGCAAACCCTTGAATCATTTTTGGAAGCACAGAAAAACAAGTTTTAATTGATGATGCACTACTTTTTAAAGTTAGCTTCAGCTCCAATTAAATCACAAGTGGCATGGCTGAAAGCCTGGTATTTTCTGCTCCGCTGGGGTGGCCTGGGTCCAGGCCATCTGTGTGGAATGCATGGCAGGACATTCCACCCTTCCGCCAGCAAGGCCAGCGGTGCCAGCCGCTCCTGCAACCCGTAGAGGGGACAGGGAGGGATCTTCTTTTGTTTTCCTTATTTGTTTATTTGCTTTACTCTGGCAGCAGGCAAAGGGCTCTTCTCTTGCCAAGTTCATTACTATTGTAAAATGTTCCCAATTACACTGAGTAAAGCGCTACAATGAGAAGGAAAAAAAACCCTTTAGTGTTTACAATTAAACTACAAGACTTTATAAGCCTTGATTTTAGGAAACAGATGAGAGTTGGATGTATCATCTCTCTCTTAAATGCTCAAATCCATACACCACTGGCTCAAAATACTTCTGCCAAATTTTTCAATGAAGTGTTTTTTGTTAAATTAAAGAATCGCCCAAGTGCTATCAGCCTCTTTATTTAGTGATCTTGTACAACCTCCTTCCAAAACTTCTAAGTTTTATATTTAGATCTGGGACTATTCACTCATAGGTGATATAATAATTACAGTTTTCTAAAATGACAATCAGTTTGTTATTATCAACATGAAGAATCATGCTTGTATCTTTTTGGTCCCCATTAACTCCTTCCCTCATCCCACAAAGTTCTTGTCTCCCGCTCATTGACTGTAGTGCAAACTGTTGGTGCAGCATCTCAGTGTCCCAAAGATGACAAACTAACCAAACAGCAATATTCATCTAGTGGCAGAACAGATTCAGGAAACTCCCTCCCGCTTCTTCTCCTCAGCGGCACCACAGTCTAAATCAACCTTTTCATATGATTCTTCTCTAAGGGAGTAAAAAATGACACTTAAAATCTTAAAATCTAAGATTAAAACCTCCAGTTGTATCACTCTGGACACCAACTTCATTGTCACAGCTGTACACTCATATGCACAGAAAAAGTTCTTACACATATTCAGCACAGTTGTTCTGTGTCTCATCTGCAAATCAAACATTGTATGTTTTCCTTCGAAGGGATTTTATTTACTGACTTAACTCTTATGTCTAATTTACACTCCCCAAATATATCTATCAGTCTCCCACTTCTCAAATCAGTCAGTACCATATTAGCCAGGTCTAAGCTGCAAGACAGGCAACCTTCCTGAGAAAGTTTGTATTATTACACTCCTGTGTAATAACAGTTCTCCAAACACAGCAAGAGACAGTACAGAACTACACTTTTGACATGCAGGAGCAAGACTGTCCCTTCCAAGACCAGGATAATCAACCAGAATATTGTACTTGTTTGCAAGGCATTATTCTCAAATCCCTTCTGCTCAGTTGGAGAGTAAAACATTTGCTTCATATATTGAAAATAGGTAGAAGACCTGAGCACAGCAATAACTCTATTATAGAATTCTATAGAATGCTGAAGACCCTACAAAATCCCCCTCAGTTCCTCCAAATACATGAAGTTCCGATAGCAAAGAGTTAAACCCAGAAATCTTCCATTGCTTTCACTATAAAAGAATTCACAGCTACATTGTAATACAAAAGAAAGCAGTTAAATACAGCAAACGCTTATCATCAACGCTGAATCAATATAAGCTGAGGAAAAAGAATGAGAGGAGAAGCAGGAGAGTAGGAATAGCATTAAAAACAAACACTCATCCACCACTTCCTGAAGTTAAACAAAGGCACCAAAACTCACTGAGCTGCTGCAGGCCCTCTGCCCAGCTCGTACCTGCTACGCAGCTCCTGCCCACAAACACCACAAAGCAAGATGTGAACATTTCACAGACTGAACGTTATCCTTTCGTGAGATGTTCCCACATTTCTCAACAGGGAAGGGAAAAGAAAATGGACTGCTGTCTAAATCTGTTTACCTAAAATAAGCCATCCTTGCTTCGACACTCCCTCCCTACCCCGAGGGATTTAAGAAGCATGCATTGCCATCGTCTGACAAGATCCAATAAACCGGACAGCCTCCCTTTTGCCTGCACAAGGACACAGCTGCTCCGATGCCTCATCTAGGCCTTATGTGTCCAACAGCTCAGCCAGATCTTTATTTCAGTAGGAATTGTTACACACTCCTCTAATCAAGGCTGCAATTAGACCCACATGCAGATAACCAAATCCTGAAGGTTTTTTCTGACATAAAAACATTAGTTGAGCTTGTGTTTTTTCACTGTCCCTTTCCAGCTCCTATCTCTCTTACAGTAGCTCCTGCAAAACCTGGTACATTTTCCAGGTAAAGCTGTCACCAGCTAATCTCTAAAAGCCACCAGCACTTTCCCCCCTCCCCACAAACGGATCTGTCCACAGAACAAAACCAGCTGCTCCTGATAAACGTATACGGCTGCATTTAACAATACACTGGAGAGCTCTAAAGCACTGTGCCTGAGCACAGCATGCTTGGTCCTCTAACAAATGTATTAGCACACAACCCCTTTCATCCTGGAAGCACAAATATTACTAAGGAAAAGTGCACAAAATCAGAAATTTTAAGCGTGATCTGAGTCACAAGGAATGTACTCTGAAAAGCAGCTAGGTAACTTCAGGATGAACAAAATTAGTCATCTTCAGTGAGTCACACAAAACAAAGTACAATTTGAAAGATACCAAACAAAGAACATCCTGTAATAATTGATTTTTAGTCAAGAACTTCATGTCATTTCGTATTAAATGCACATTTTTTGTTTAGTAAGTTACACGCTAGATTTTTACATAGCAAAACATCTGGCTGTGGCAAGAGACAGTTTATGATCCACATCCTACTTCATAACTTCCCTTTGGTCACCTGGCCAGCACAAATTGGCCATCTGTGACACTAAGAGAAGGAGGACATTTATCATTATTCTTCTATAATCACATATTCAATAAACAGGGTTTCAGATCTAACAGCTCCACCCAGCAAGAGGCAATGTGTTTTATCTAAGTCAGTCCTTCACCAAAAG
>VYZS01074498.1:9202-31600 GCA_013400695.1 Neodrepanis coruscans
CAATTGAAACTATGCAGGAAAAACAAGAGGCCTATTAGAATAGAAGGGTTTTTTAAAAGTGTATTAAAACCACAGCCAACCAGCCTGTCTGCACTCTTCTCAAAAGTAAACAGCCTCAAAAGAGAACAGACACTCAAAATAGAAGCGCAGTAATGAAGTTCTAGATAAGGGCAAGTCACTGAGGATGACATATCTTGTCACTGAACCAAACTTGAGACTGAAATCCTAAAAAAATGAAGCCTAGCCCAGGACAAATCATAATATATTAATTTCTCACCCCAAACAGGAACTAAAACTTAAGTTACTAAAGCACAAACTGAAATACATGCAACTGTGTTTATGCCTTCTTTTTAAAGCTAAAAAAAAAAGTTTAGAAATAAAACAAATAGTAAAGAAACTTCTTAATATTTTATGCTTACATTTTCAATACCCTTTTTTTCCTCCCTTAAGTGGCAAAAAAAAGAAGTGGAAACTTTCATTTAATGCACAAAGAGTGACCTTTCCATGGCCGAGAGTTCCTGCTAACAAAGCTAATGGAGGAACTGGGGAAACAGATGCAAATAGGGCACAAAAAAGCCCCTCCAACTAAAATCAATTGCAATGGACTAAATTTTCAGAGGCCCATTAGTGACTTGCATCAAAGCAATTCAATCAGTGAAAAATAATCAGGCCACGTTTAGAGAAACACAATCAGTTTAAAAAATTCAGAGGTTATGTACTAATTAACCATTAAAACAGACATATAATTTGAAGACTGCGACAGGTTATTTAATTTGGACATCTGACAGCATTATGTAAACAAATTTTCTTACTTGAGCTACAGTTGATGACTGAGGTCACACGATTTTTTAAGTAACATCCATCTTTATTAGTCCTGGTCTGTAACTGCAAGGATACAATATTTTCACCTATCTAGAAACTGCCAAAGTCAATGAAAAGATGCTCAACAGCATAGACAGTGATTTCTATCACCCTGCATGGGGGTAAGCAAACAATCAAAAAAAGTATGTAGGGAAGACAGGAAAAGATTACAGAAAATGTTTGCAGGAAGAAACCAAAACCATTGTGTTTTATTTTAACTGAGGCTGTAGGACAAGCAGTTAGTTTTTAAAACCCACCAAAGCAGAAATGCCTCTTACAAATTTCGTATTTAAATGTAAAGATTTGGAAGCTTTAAGTGTTAATGCAGAGATAAGCCTGTTTGGGGATTATTTCAGAGGCAGGTAAAGTGCATTGTCCATAGAGTTTCAAGCCTGTAACTGTAGAACGATTAATGTGCAGACANTTTTCTTTTTTCTCCCTTTGCTACTGACACGCTCAGCTGTTCACAGCAGAGACTGAGTCTGACAGCTGCATTCCACTCTCCTTGCAAACTGAACTCCCCATTTGACACCGTTCAAGTGGCCTCTTCATTTTGCCTGTTGCTGTACTTGCGTATTCTCATATATGTACTGACTAGGGACAACAGGGTCCTCTGACAGTCCTATAGTGCTGATACAACCCAGTACCCGACTATTTCCATCAGCTGAAGTTAACATCTACTCTACCACTAAGGAAAACAAAGTCAACTTCAAATTTATTCTTCTTTGCAACCTCCTGTTAATCAAAAACTCCATACCTCCCCAAAACCCTATTGCTAAATCTCAATAATTTATATTATCTACCTGTATTTTCCTGTTTTAAATTATAGTTTTGTTCACTTGTGAGGATTCAAATGATTATGCATAGAAAACAATTGCTAACTGCACCAACTGCTGTAAAATGCACTTAATTGACACATGGGAAGCAAACAATAACCTGCCAGGTGCTTTCACTTGCTGGAGTCTCTCTAGCGTCCATTACAAGTGACTACACCGCTCCCAAAGATAAAAGGCAGCTTCCTGGGGACACAGGCTTCTGTCACAAGTTGCATTTCCCAAGACAAATCAGGAGGTTCATACATGCTCCCCAATTATCTGAAGGTTTTGTGTAAGACAAAACTGTTTTCTGTGAGGATTTCCAGCCTCCTGCTCTCCTCTGTTTATAGTCTGGCAGGAAACTGCAGCACAGCATTAAAACGGTATTTGTTTGGCTTGGTTTATTCTGCACCAGTCAAAAAGCCAACACATAAAACCAGATGTATTCACACCTTGGGTATGCAAAAGGAACAACGGTCAATATGAACAGCCAATTCTCACAGAAATACTTATCCGTGATCAGAACTGTCTTCTTTTTTTTGTACAACAGCAAAAATTTCCCACACTTATACAGATAATTTTGGGTTAAAGTGAGAACATCTGACTGTTACTTTGTCATGACATGGTAAAGGAAGAGACATCTATTTCTACCCTTCCTTCCCTCTCCCCATCCCATTTAGGCTTTCAGTGCCATCTTATGGAACGGGGGAAAAAAATCTTTAGAGTAAAATTAAAATGAATTATACTTATCAGAAAGCCCACAGCTACACACAAGTGTATCAAAGAGAGAAATGTTCTTCTAGTTGATGCAGGATGATTTTCTGAAAATTTTATACAGATTGCTCTTCATCTCAGACTACGTCAAATTACTAAACTTGTTTTTAAGCAGTAATTTTGATTTACTGGAAAAAAAAATCAAATTCTTAGTAAGCCATATACCTTGTTTACAGTGCCTGTGAGAATGAACACTGACTAGATAACTAAAAAAACTGAAGAGCAACTTAAACGGCAGTTCTGAAAAATGACAAATAGATACTTTTAAAATGAACAGGCTGATACTTTTAAGTTAATGTTACATTTAAGTGAATGTGCTTGTTCAATGACAAGCTTATGAGAATGAAACGGAACATTTGTGTTATTAGTCCATATTTTTTAAGGATGAAGAGAATGAAGAAAGGGTTTGAATTGTGACAGAAATCCCAAACAGATGCATATATATATATATATATGAATATATGTATGTATTTGTATCTCTCATATATATGTATATATATTAAAACCAGAAGCTGCCTTACTCAAGGGTACTGTGATGGAAGACCGAGCTAAATTTTTCCCTAAATTTTTTATTTGATGGACATTAGGAATTTTGCATGGACATGGGTATTTTAAAAATAACACGTATTGAAAATACTACTTGGAGGGAAAGCCATGGAACCCTGTCAATGTTACAAGTTTCCAACTTCCACACTAATTCACACAAAGGTGAAATAAGGTCAAAGAGCATTTTTGTGAAGTCAAAACTGTTGCACCACAGTGCCTTTACATGCCACTGATCTGGATCCCTCAGGCTACAATTAGGCCAGAACAGATCACAGGTCACTATATTCCCATCTTGATCCACAACAAACCTTCCCATTACAAACCCCACCCATGATTTTGCTTGTAAACCAGGACAGAAGGAAGCTTTAGTGCTTACTACAAGTGGCACTGTAGTTTCCTATGAACAGCTGCTGAAAGAGCCAGTGACACACAAGGCACAGAAATTGCACTGGCATTATCGAGGGCAAGGCCTCTTTCCTGAGATGCTTTCAGACCTGGTGGAAAAGGGCTGAAGGACAGGATTAGGTCTCAAGGAACTTCACATACAGAGCCATCATACAAAAGAGAAGCTGAAGAGCTCAACTTGATTTGAGGGACCAGGAGAATCCTGAGAGGTGAGTCAGTGCAGAGCCTCAGGTTTGGGAGAGCAGGAAGCTCATGTTCAGAGAATAAAATCCAGAGAGAAGTGTAATGCCTGCAGCAGAATTAGACGGACAGGAAACTCTGCTGAGTACAGGTAGATCTGTCATGAAAGAAAAACAGCAGAGAGACTGGGAATGAACTAAGATTTGGTGGATGAGGTGGGACACACAACCATGAGACTGATCTGTAGTTGGACAGATGATGGGAAGGGAACAGAGGCCATTAAATATTAAATAAAAGGATTCTGATGAAAAAGAGGGCAAGATAGCACCATTAAAAAATCATTTTACAAATTATAACATCATCACTACAGAGATCTAGTTAGGATGTACTTCTTTTCGTGTAAGAAACAAAAAGGCTAGGGAAGGAGGAGAGGTAAACATCTTCCCTTTCCGCAAATCCTTGACTCTTCTTACATATGTGGAAATGAGTATTCACCCACTACCCTTTTTCATGCTCTACTTTGCACAAGCTTTTTCAATTGCAAGTCTCAAAAGCCTCCAAGAGATAGCTTTAGATTTTGCTCCTGTGTGAATAATGCAGGTGCATGGGGTCAGACAACAAGTAATAAATGGAGATCAAACTTTATTTTAAAAATGTAGCTCTATGTTTGTTGACAAAGCTAATGCAATGTCAATATTACCCTTACACAAGCATTATTCCATTATAGAAAAGCAGTTAACTACTCTAGATTTAACACTGGCATGGAGTAAGAAATTCCACATTTTGCAAAAATCAGTAAATATTTGAGCATATTGAGTATTCTCAGTGCTATGTAAACAGCAGATTAAGGAGACACAATATTCTCTGCCTCAAATTTAATGCCCAAAATAAATACATCAAAAGAATTTTAGATCAACAGCAAAATGTGTGCCGTTATGAATAATGTGCTGAAACCTGCCAAGCTATTTTTGAGCACTTTCAAAGAACTTCAATATCTGAGATGCGACTGAAGACATGGTGATGTGTTTTCATCACAGAATTTACTGTACCAATCTGGCAATGTAGTCTTCTTAAATCAGCATTAAAATACTGTATCTTTCTTGACTGAACCTTTACCTCCCCTTTTCAGAAGAAATACTCCACTTTTCAATGACACAACACTATTATCCTAAACAGCACTTAGGGACAGGAGATGGAAAAAGTTTTTGGACATTTGCAATTCTTACACTGTCAGAGAAGACTACTGAGTAGCCCATGCACTTTCACATAAAGGTTCAGGATGTTAAGTGCTGTTCTGTTTGTCTTATATGTCCACAGGTTTACCATAAAAGCACAAAAGTCGGGTTGAGACCACTAATGTCAAGGTAAGGAAGTAAATGTACTCTAGAATTTAATTTTAAATACAGCTTTGCTAAGATAAGGTAGATCCAACAAATTGCAGTTGTTTGTCTGGCTACATACCCTTTTCAAATTTAATCTCAAGGTATATTCAGTTTACATAACTTCCTCTGAAACTGGATCGCAGGGTTTCCACTGATGTTTCAAAACACATTCGCCACTCGCAGCTCTTTGAAACCACTGGAGTAAAGTTGTGACAAAGGAAGAGCTTTATGACTTCAACTGTGTATCAAATGCTGAACGCAGGTGGTTTTGGAATGCAGGCTATTTTCAACCTACATTAAATGTAAATAGCAGGTTACTTTTTCTTACTTTATAGCGCAAAAAAAAGGAGGATGCAAGCTGACTGTGAAAAGCTCTTTCATTTAGCAGTCAAAGGATCTGGGGGAATCTCAACAGCTCTCAAGTTTAGTCAGAAGACCTTGAAAGAATGCCATTACTGTCAAGTCCCTCTGCATGTATTTTGGCACAAGTTGATTTCCCTATGTTGCTTTATGTTGGCACACTTTGTACACCAAACATTATGTAACCTTCTTGTCTAGCAGCATATCACCACTTATTTCCTGTTTCTTCTCCAAAATAAGGAAGCTTGTCTGCTTCAATCACTGTCTCAGTTATCTAGGAAATCAGTTTTGCTGACAAGGCACCAGCCTGGAAGTCTGAACTGGGGTCTAGAGTACCTCCTCTCACTTCCCAGGATTCACAGCAGGAAACTAACCCTAGTTACAGAGAGCATCCCACACTTGCAGGAAACCCTTAATGTAGGTCAACCCAAAGATGCAGGAGAGTTCCAGTCAACGTTTAGACCCAGAGAATTTGTAAAGAAAACATTCCACTCTTCCTTCTACTTCAGCTGTACCATAAATTTAATTAAATCAGCCAATCTACAGAAGCCATCAGCATTTATTCATTACAACACATCCCCTGAGGATTCATGCCTCTGATGTGCTATCACTGTCTTTCTAACTTCTACAAGGTTAAGTTACCAACTTCAAACCAAAGAATTTGACAGTGCTAATCTGCATTACCAGATTTGGATTCTTAGCGAACCTTGGGAACAATCAAACAACTGATAAAACACACACTAAAACAGAAGTATAGGTAACTGTGTATTATTTTGTCTCAGGAAGATGGTTTTGGATAGTAATAACTCAGCTTCTAAAAGGCAATACAATTAATCTTCATCAGATGTTTCCTCGCATTCCAAGCTACAATTAAGCCAAGAACACATATTTTCCAGTGACACAGATTTTAACAACCGCCTTGCTGCAATACTAAGAGTTCAACTCCGAGGTTGGGACTCTAATAACAACGCAAACTAACTAGCTTGTTTTCTTCCCTTTACACACTCGTGTATTAAAAGACAGCAGGCATCCAATTACCTCCAAGACTCGTACAGATGACTAAACCATGAATAAGACAGCACGCTACAGAACTAGGAGGCTGCTCTTGAATAGTTGTGTGAGGAGCCAAACATGCACTGTGCTCGGGAAGTACTACTCTCCTGCAAAAGACCAAAATTCCCTCGGACCTAACATCACGGGAGGGTTCTTGATGAAGGCATGAAGGCGTAAGAGCCATCTGGAGTTAATCTGACTGCGGTCTGGGGAAGAGTAGTCGAACAGACTGATAGAGTACATTGCATACACACTGTGCCACTATTCAACTCCTGAAATACTTCTGTCTCCTTACAGGCAACATCGAAGATTTAAGCACAAAAACCTGCTTCACCAACCATCCCTAACTTTAGTTTCTTTAAAACTGTTTGCCGATACTAAGGCTCTAAACTGGACACCCAGCACTTGCTGGACACCTCAGAACTTGCGAAGGTGACCAGGGCATCCACGATCTCCCCGAGAAGACCTGTGAAGTTCGGCACCAAGGGTTCCCGCGCCATCCACCCCCCGAGCTTCCCACGGCCGAGGAACCCACCCGGGGAGACCCGACCGCGCTCCCCTGGGCGGGAAGGGCACGGGGACCACCGCGGGCCCCGGAGAGCCGGGAAAGGTCTGGGAGGGGAATGCCTGGCACGCGGGGAGCGGCCCGCACTTGCGGAAAGTGCCGGGAGAGGGGCCGGAGAGCCCCGCGTTCCCCCGGCCGGGCCCCGCCAGCAGCGGGGGCAGGACATCCCCGACACCCCCCTCCCCGGGGACGGGGCGGGACGCGCTCCCTTACCCACGGTGGACTTGCAGGCCTCGCAGAAGGTGTCGTCGGTGAACCGCTCCATGAGGCTGGTCTTGCCCACCCCCCGCGACCCGATGATGATCACCTGCAGCTTGAAGTCGGCCGGGCGCGGCGGCTGCTTCCTACGGCGGGACTGCCCTCCAGAGAGCGCCGGCGACCCCGCCGCCGAGCCCGCCCCGAGGTCCAGCCCGCCGCCCCCCGCCCTGCGCTGCGGCAGCCCCGAGCCCGGCTCCATCACCGACTCATGCGGCGGCGCCGCGCTCCCTCCCCGCCCTCNGGGAGGTTGGATCAGATGACCCACTGTGGTCCTTTCCAACGTGGCCCATTCTGTGATTCCACGGTTCTGTCTCACCTAGATTTACCATCAGGTAGTCGAGCGTTCCCCAACCCCGGGCGGAGCCCCTGTGTGTGGCCGCACACGTGGGCCCGAGGTCGCCTGCGGGTGGATTTCACTGTCAAATCCGAGCCTGGCACCTGCTGGCTCGTGGGCATGGATCTCTTTTCACAACCACCAATGCCAGCGCAGTTGTTCGCAAATGCCAGGGAAAGGAAAACACGGCTTTAGAGGAGGTAGTATAATAAAACATGTGACGGAAAAATGGTCAGGATGAATGTTGCTCATGGTAATTTTCGAGGAAATTTGTAGCTCTCCAAGAACTGAGGACCCAGAGTTCATGAAATACAGATTTTTCAGTAGCATCCAGCGGCAAAGAGCACTGAATCACAGAATTGTAGAGTAGCCTGAGTTGGAAGGGACCTTGAAGATCACCTAGTTCCAGTCCCCCTGCCATGGGCAAGGTACCCGAGCAACTGGACCAGGTTGTTCAGATCTCTATCCATTTCCAGGAATAGGGCATCTACAACTTCCAGAGGTAGGAAGGATTCACATTTTTAACTGAGATCTATGGATAGATACGGCATCCTTCTGGACACCAAAAGAAAGCTAGTGGAGATGTAAGAAAATTTGGTCCCACTTTTTAGATTCTCCCTAGCGTTTGTTAGCTAAGGAAATTCCACAAGAGAATGTCAAATTGGGGTTTTACATTTAGGAAACCATTGCCATACAGGAGTAATTTTCTCAGCAGCTAATTTTTCTTGGGGAAATGAGACCATTTCACAGTATGGCTATGTTGTCAAGAACAACAACAAAAAACCAACCAAACAAAAAACCCAAACAACAAAACCAAGTGGAAAAAAAAACCAGAGCTGGTTTAACATTTTTCTTTATTGCCACTAAGTTTTGTCACTAGAAATATTGGCAGTTCTTCTAACAAGTAGAATGGTCTAAAGAAACCTTAAAACAAGCAGCCAATGAGCTTAACAAACCAATCCCATAATTTCTTGTGCATCACTGTCACCCCATCCTCCTCTTATTGATTACTGTAGTACTATAATTAGGTATTTGAAGGGGCAATCCATCTCTCAGAGTGAAATAATCTAGCAAGTAGAGCATTGTAACAAGATAACCTTTTTGTTTTGAGTTGGGTTTTTTATCCCTTAGTATCTTCCTCTAGAACCATAATGTTCTCCAAAATCTGTATCTCTGTTAGATCCTCAAGACTGCTCAGCTCTTCCTAAAAGGTGCAGACCACTGGGTATGTGGACTGTTCCCTCACATTAGTTATTGGTCATTAGAGAAGCCTCAGTTCCACATGCTATTTTGTGTTCTACCTATTCACTTTCAAACAAGATAATTAAAGCAAATCTAGGTTGACCATTCTGTTTCTGTACATGCAGACGCCCCTGAGTTGTTGGCGTCTTCTGTGCAGCAGGAGAGCTTTTTCCTGGCTAGTCAACCATTGCGGGAATCCCACAAATATGAAGTGAATTCCTTTGTACCTCCAGTTTTCACATCTAGCAGTCTGTCACCAGCCATTGCCACTTTTCCTTTTTATTCCTCTCTGGCTGTTTGGTGGAGTCATCACAGCAAGCAAGCATAGGCTTTTCATGTTAGCTAGTTTCTGGCATGCAGACTTTTCTTTCAGCATCTGTTTTCAGCTTTCCCACACTGAGATGCGTAGTCAGCTGATGAGTATCATAGAATCATAGAATCGTTGAATCATAGGATTCTCAAGTTGGATGGGATCTATAAGGATCAACAAACAAATTCAACCCCAAGCTCCTCACAGGACAACTGAACCATGTGACTAAAAGTGCCACCCAGATGCTCCTTGAGTTCTTACAGGCTTGGTGCCCTGACCACTGCCCCAGGGGGCCTGCTCCAGTGACCGACTGCAATCTCAGTGAAGAATATTATTCAAATGTCCAATTGGAACTTCTCCTGATGCAGCTTCATTCTGTTTCCCTCGTGTCTTGCTGGGCACCGCAGAGAAAAGATCAGCACCTCCTCCTCTGCTGCCCGCCTTGAGGAAGCTCTAGGCTGCAATGGGGTGCTCCCTCAGCCTTCTTTTCTACAAGCTGAACAAACCAAGTGAGCTCAGCTGCTCCTTGTAAGTCTTCCCTTGAGGCCTTTCACCGTGTGGTGCAATCTCCTCAGGACACACTTAGTAGTTTCATTTCTTTCTTATATTGTGTTGTCCAAAACTGCACACAATGTTCAAGATGAGGCCACACCAATGCAGAGCAGAAAGGGACAATCCCTTCCCTCAGCTGGCTGGTGATGCTTTGCCTGATGCCCCCCAGAACACAGTTGGCCCTCCTGGCTGCCAGGGCACTGCTGACTCAGACTCAACTTGCCACCAACCCATCCAGTTAGACCCAAAGACTTGCCATCCACCCAAAGCAATCAGTAAGCAACAGGTTCTTGTTTGTCAAGATCAAACTACAAATCTCAGGCAAAATACAAAGCATTTGGACAACCTACAGTATTGCAGAAATGAGTGTGTCATACCCTCAACTACTACACTCCAAACAGAACAAGTTTGGTTTTTTTCCCCTGCTAGGGGTGGATATTCTTTAGAAAACAGACAATACTATGAGTAGCTGCTGATAGAAAATTTTTCAAATAGACTTTCAAAATGCTCTTCTGAGTTTGCTGGTTTATATCAGACAACATAATTTGTTACTTGGAAGAAAGTTGAGAGAGACTGATTTCTTCCTTTTCTACCCATGCCAGAAGAGTCATTATCAAAAACATGGAAAATGGGTTCTCTGGCTGAGCTGGAAAGAAATAATATATAGGAACTGTAAAGTATGATTTATGGCATAAATAAATTGTTCTGAATTAGGATTGAATACTGTTTAATTACTTGTATTCATCTCAGATGAGTTTAAATTTTTTTTTTAAGTTTAAAAATGTATTTGATTTCAGGGTTAGAAGTTGTTAGGATCTGAGCTGCGTGGTTATAGTTCAGTTTGACTGGGCACTGAGGGTGTGATTTTTCTAAACCGAAAGACTGTTACCATTCACTATGTGAATACTCTTCTACTGTTAAAGAGATTTATGTTGGTATGGTTCATACAATTTCTCTAAATGTGAGCCTGTATATATGATGTATTAAATGTGCATCAACACAATCATACCTACATACATACTTACATAAGAAGGTACTGATAATGACTATATAAAAAAGTTTTGTTTAAGCTGTACAACTTTAATTGATATCTTGGCCTACACTTCAATAATTTATGTACACAAATGAAAGATGAACATGGAAAAAAACCAATCAAAAACTAGCCCGAAAAACAGAGAAAGAAATGAGATTTTGATTTCCTTGTAACTGTTTGGTGAAAAATAATCAATATGCTAGTAGGTAGTATAGTAGTTGTCGTGTTTTCATTACTAATTTAAAAAGCTTGAGGCAAAGCTCACAGGTTCAGCACAGCAGCGGGGATGAAATAGATAAAGGGCTTCTGTCCTCTTAAAAACAAAGAAACAAAAGGGAAAAAAAAGTCCCCAGACTCCCAACCTCTCATTTTATTAATAAGCATGGAATAAAGGGCTATTTTAATATATTACCCAGCTATGTTCTTAGCTAATGTTACCTACATCTCAGACATTCTTTGGGTAGCCATTGCATGTGTTTATGTGTAGAAATGTGAAAGGAAGCTTGCTTCAGTGTGACAAATGGTTTGGAGATGTCACTTTCTGTATTTAATTTTTGTACATTTAATTTTCCACTGTACAGTATTTAGTATATGTCCTCTGCATGTCATCTGTCATGCCCCAAGCCTAAACTCTTTCTTCTCATGCAGGTATTTTCACCTCCTGCTATGTCTTGTGCTCTTCTATATTTGATCCATGTGGAAATTATTTCAAGAGAATTATTTAAAAGGAAATACATGAAGTATTCCTTTGGAGACAGTGGGGACAGCAGGGATGGTTTGAGGCTAAATCAGCCTCTCTGACTTGTCAAACCCAGTCTCTCTAAGCTTAAAGGATATTGAGGATATTGACCTGATGGTCATTGTTCCAGCTGAAGGAACTCTTGTACTGAATTGAGTACAGCAATATAGTTAGTTTAAATGTCTCTTTAATCAATCATTCTCGTAGTCTATTCTGCAATCCTTATGCCATCACATCTGAACTATGTTACTATTCTAATTAATTTACCTTTTCTTTACACATCTAAAAGCAGGTTTTCAAGACTTCTGCTGAAGTACATTGGAAAAGTTATAGCACCTCAGAAGACTAATCCAAGGAATAGTAGTCTTGACTTACTCTGCAAGAAATGCTAAGCATCTCTCTTCCCCACAGAGTTCAAAGTTTTATAGAGCTTCTTCAAGGTGCATAGCAGAATGCAGCTTCTCCCTCACAGTTTAATGTCATAAAACAACCTATCAAATAGAAATTAACTCAGTGGCTTCTGTTGGCTTCATTTCTCCTTTTTCTACTTTCTGAATTTGTGAAAAGTTATCAATGCTTTGAAACTATATGAACTTTTTTTTTTTTAAAAGAAAAATGACCTAATTTTCCCTGTTTGCAGAAATTTCATCAGTTCTGAATAATCTTTTCCTTCTCATTTAAGAGTGTTCAAATCTTGTTCCCATGTGAATTCTAGAGATAGTTTTTAAACATTTTTTTTTTCTGAGGAATAAACCTCCTTTTTAATATGTTTGTTCCTTACCAAACTAGAAAGTTATATCTATTGTGTGAGTGGACTGAAAGAATCTTTTTCATAGGTCATCAGAACCTATTATGCAATTTGAAAGAATAAAAATTTTTAGTGATATCATGCCCTGCTTTAGTTCCTTAGTGTATTTTTCCTTGAAAATTCAATATTAGCATTATTGCATCCATGTTGGTCTCATTTTTGAAAAATTCCTTACATGTGTGGGGTATTTATCATCCAGTGTCAACATCTCAGATGGAGTATGATTAAATCCAAGAAGAAAACAAATAAAAATTAGGAAAAGTCCTACTGTTAACAACTCTGCAAATTTTTTATTGTATTATCAATTTTAAGCAGGTCTTCTCATTGATTTCAGTGTGGAGTTTGGTTGAAAATCAATAGTATGAAATGGCCTCCTGATTGTATATTAAAATTTGTACAAAGACAATAAAAGGCTATTATGTGACAGAGGGACTTTTTTACTAGTACCATTAGTGTGAGAGTTAAAGGGCTAAATTTTGATCACTGTCATCGCTGAATAATTTTTCCTTTGACACATCAATCACATAGAGAACAATGTAATACAATGTAATCCATAGCTTTTTTCATGCAGGAGTGAACAGCTTTCCACATCTTCCTGTGATCAGGATTGATTTCTACATATTCAGGGACCCCTAGGAGAAGTGGAAGAAATAAGTAGGAGAAGTAGGCACTCAGCCCTCATTTGTAGACAAATTTGAAGATGAAGTACATGCTTTGGCTGTTGCCATGGATTTTTGTAGTCTGCCACAGGGACTCTGGTCTGTCCTGTGAAGGCAAGCAGCTCCCCATCCCCAGTGGAAGGGTCTCTTAGAACTATATTTTGCTGAATTCCTTGGTTCACAGAAAAATACTAGCACAAACGAGCAACATCTTTCTCATCATTAACTTTAAGGGAATGGTTTCATAGCTACACAGTGGCTTCAAATTTGGCCTTAGTTCTATAGACATGCTTTACATTTAGCTTTCCAGCTTTCTAATTGTTATAAATGTAACAGGAGATTCTTGTGAAAGAAATGTCAGTTTTGAAAGCTTCATTATATGTGTAAGATCCATCCATTCATCCACCCATCCATCCATCCATCCATCCATCCATCCATCCATCCATCCATCCATCCATCCATTCATCCAGGTAAAGCTGGCTTACTCTAGATGAACTATGAGATGTGTTGGGGGAGAACAGAGAAGTCCAGCCATGACCAGTATGTGGCTTGGATGGCTGTTTCAGCTTCTGGTTATCAGTTTTTGAAGCAATTCCCACTCTTCTTCTGGTCCGCCCATTCATGGCCTTTTGTGATGTCAGGGACTGTATTCATTGACATCTGCGGAATCAANCCATCCATCCATCCATCCATCCATCCATCCTTCCATCCATCCATCCAGGTAAAGCTGGCTTACTCTAGATGAACTATGAGATGTGGTGGGGGAGAACAGAGAAGTCCAGCCATGACCAGTATGTGGCTTGGATGGCTGTTTCAGCTTCTGGTTATCAGTTTTTGAAGCAATTCCCACTCTTCTTCTGGTCCGCCCATTCATGGCCTTTTGTGATGTCAGGGACTGTATTCATTGACATCTGCGGAATCAAACTGGTAAAACTGGTGCACACTTTTTTTTTTCCCTTTCAATTAAGTTTCCAATAAAGTTTAGAACAAAACTGTAAAACGTACAAAGTGGTTTTGCTGATGTGAGCATATTTGCCTCGGTCCTGTTTACAGCAGTACTTCAAATAAAATATATTTGCTCTTGAAGTGAGAGACTCAGTAAAGAGCAAAAAGTAAATCCTGAAGATAAATGGATCTACAAAGAAATTCTTAGAATAAAATTAAAGCTAATGATCCAAGAATTTCTGACTATTGTAGTATGATAAATAGTGAAACATACCTTCAAAGTATGCAATCTTACAGAGCTCGGGTTGATGTAATAATGTTGTAATGTTGTAATAATGACCAAGTTTCCTCCTTTTTTTTTTTTTTTTAATTCTATGCTTTCCTTAGCAATTTTGGAGAGGTGTTGGATGGTTTTCAAATTTCTGATTTATTTAAACAGAAGAAAACGCTGAGGTTTGATAATTAATATTGCTAATTATTATGATTAACTTGAAGGCCTTGATTTTAAAATGGAAGGGTTACAATTAGATGAAGGCGTTTAAGTACTTCGCTTACTATAAAGAATAGCAGATTTTTTCTAAAATGTGGAATCTTTATATGAGTTGTCTTCATTGTAACCAATGACTTTTAAAAATTGAAGAGTTTTTTCTGTGAAATACTAAAGCATAAATTCACTCTCGATAAAGACCCAGATCTCAGAGAAAGTCAGAAATAGGATGTTTTCCCTCACATGCGAACACATACACACATGTGTAAATGTGTTTGCTTATGCATATGCACATAGGAATAAAAACTAATATTTTAGTTCATGAAATGTTTGTTTCAAGAATTTGGAACTGTTATGGGGTGAAACAAAGTTTCTGAAGTTAAAACATTTTCCCTATGTCCGTTTTTTCCCCTCTTCTGAGGGGACTGGGGAGAGGGTTTTGGGGGGTTTTTAGGGGCTTTCTGGGAAGGGGGGAAGGGGCGTTTTAAGCCTTGCCTTTTGTATGTTTATAAAAGTAAGATAAGCAAGCTCCAGACTTTCTCAGAGTGGCAGGGCTGGTGCGGGTGCCCTGCTCCGTCCCCGGGACGTGCAGCAGGAACTGCCCTGTGGCCACTTTCCCATGCTGGTTCACCGCCCGGTGGCAGTGGCAGTGGCCTGGGGCCGTCTTCCTGTTGGGGGGTGCCACTGCCAGCCTTTGCCCAGTGGCTGCCATGGGCACAGCCCTGCTGGCTTGGCGGTGGCGGTGAGGCGCAGCAGGCATGATGCTGCCCAGAGTGCTGGCGGCGGCAGAAAACTGCCGAGTGCCAGCAGGTTTGGTGCGGCTGTTCCCGGCGCTGCACACATACACAGTGGGTTTCCCGCACACATGAAACACAGCACTGAACATGAACATGAATGCTGGTGGCCCTCGTGGCAGGAGAAACCACCTCGCCACGAGTGGTTGCTGCTGTTGCGTGGGTTGAGGGCAGCCCAGTGCCGGTGCCCAAGGCCCCCACGGCGCCCCGTGGAGCCCGCGGGCAGCCCCATCCCCCCTCAGGCCCTGGCCACGAGGCATTCTGATGGGAAGCGCTGCCATGTTGCCTTGTGGTGAGATCTCGCAGGGCAGTGGTTCCCGGGNAACTATTAACAACATGAACTGATTATCCATTTCAAGACCACTAGGTGCTGCCTAGTCACTGCAGCAAATGTGACAGTCTCTTATGAGTGAGTGAGAAAAATTACGTGAATTATTCATAGTATCAAACTGAATTTGAGGCCTTTTGCTTCCCACTGTAATCTGAATGACTGAAAATAAAGCTAAAAGTATGGTAGAGGGCTTACATTGTGTAATTAGGAAGCATTTCCCTGGCCATGTAGTTTTGAGCTCTCAATTACTCACATGGTGAATAAAAAGTATCAAGAAAATCCTGCAAAAAGCCTATCCAGTGTTTTAAGTAAGGAGAACACAAAAAGCGCTCTCATACTCTAGTCTGACTGGCATAGGAGGGATTTACTGGCAGGCAATTACTGAAAATTGAAAACGTAATTAAGGTTCACTTAAAAGTTTATAATCTCACTTTAGCTCTGATGCTCATTATCATCTTAAATACGATATCTATTGTTTTTTAAATAATGTGTTAAGAGCTGGGTTTTTACAGTTAATGCTCAATCCTTCCTAATATATTTCATTACCTGCTAATTCTCTACATGCAACTGTGGATTAAAGACAGACAGGAAGAGAAGAAGAAAGTTTTTTCTGTATGGTTGTAGTAGAAAAGAAATAATATGAATCTCTAGTTTTATACAAGTGTGTCCATGATAGTTGTAAATATGCTTAGGACTGAAATGTCAACAACAATCACATGTGAGTCACCTCTCTGTAGACAAAGGGAAGTTCATGGCTGCATCAAATTTCATGGAAACCTTTGTGATTTTGCTGTGCTTGACAAACTTGTATTTCTATCTTCTATAAGATGGACTACTACCTGAAATTTATCCCGAAGAGGAGATTGAAGGGAGACCTCATGAGGGGAAGTGGAGGGGCAGGCACTGATCTCTTTGTGGTGACCAGTGACAGGACTCAAGGGAATGGTCTTGAAATTGTGTCAGGGGAGGTTTAGCTTGGATATTAGCAAAACATTTTTCAACCAGAGGGTGGTTGAGTACTGGAACAGGCTCCCAAGGGAATTTGCCACAGCACCAAGCCTAACGGAATTCAAGAGGCGTTTGACAACACTCTCAGACACATGGTATGACCCTTGGAGTGTCCTGTGCAGGGCCAGGAGCTGGACTTCAATGATCCCTGTGCATCCCTTCCAGCTCAGGACGTTCTATGATTCTATGATTCTATGACTAATTTGAAAATAAATATGGGACAAGAAATAGAAGTAAAGGGCATTGATATTGTGTCTATGCTAGTATATTATGATAAATGAAACATTGAAATAAAATGTGCAGTACGCAGAAAGCAGGGTTATTGCTGCTATGTGGTTTGATACCATTGTTCTCCTTTCTAATGTAGAAGAGATGAAATTTAAGTTTCTCTTTTACTGAAATATTGAGGTGACAGAATGCCCAAGGGAGCAAGGCCATAGCAAGAGTGTGGGTAAGATTCTGAAGCAAAGTTTCAAAACACTGCCCATTCATCTTTTGTTTTTCCCTCTCTATAATTGCAAGAAACAAATTATATATCGCAGAACAATGTTATGACCCAGGAAATTTAACGTGAATCAAAACACACTGCTATATTTTTCAGCAGGAAATCCTAAATCCATTTCAACTAATGGGAAGTTATATGTTTCACCTCTAATTTTAGTATAGTGAAAATCCATCAGTGTTTCATTTTAAGCATTGGCTAGGAAGTGCAGGCTGCTAGCAGTTATGTGGAACAGGCAGAACATTGCTATCCACATTTGTGAAACCCCTGTTTTTCACAGCAACTGCCAGGTTTGGGGCCATCAAGTCAGTGATTTTTGCGACAAATGTTCTCACCTGTTGCAGAACAAGAGACTTGGCATCAACTGTTCATACTGGCAGCATTGTATGATATTCATTAAATATGGTCAAAACAAAAATGCTGTGTCCTGGAGGTGGGAAGAGTCAAGCTCGTCTGATCCTTGTCACTACTTTGTAGTGCATATTTTGTTTCCTGGCAGTAAAATGAGAATGACTTAGTGAATACTCTAGTTGTTTGCATCATTCCTTTTTCCATGAGATCTGCCAGAAAAACAGATTTCAAACATATCTGGGGTATGGAAAAGGTACTGTGGCAGAGCCTGCCCAATGAAGAGTGACTAGCCATGTGATGTCAAAGCCTTAAATTCCAAATTCCTGAAAACCATCAGTTATTTAACAATGTTATTTTCAGTTACACATGGCAAGCTTGACTAAAGGACCTGCTTAGTGAATTTCACTGTTCAGAAATTAGTGTGTAAATGCCAGACTTGTGACTGATCATGCAGTTGCCCAAATTACAAGGTATAGACCTTTATTTGTAGTTAAGCTAGCTTCTCTATGACAATGATACCAAGATCGTTATAGCAAACATCTCATTCTTCGGATAAGAAAGTACATTTAATCTAACTAAGGAAGGTAGAAGGAGAATATCTGGTAGTATCTTTAAAAATTAAATATTTTTATATTAATAATTCACGTGCTGTTAAAGTTCTACTGGAAATGATATTAAATAACCTTAATTTTCAAATTAACTTGGAAACCTGAAGACATGCCAATATGGATTTCCAGCTTTGTTTTAAAGGAAGTGAGGGAAAATTGTGGTTCTATTTATTTGCTTAAATCTCGTACAAAGTGAAAAAGTTAATTTTGTTAAAAATAACGTCATAAACCTAAAGTGTCAAACAACAGAATTACATGGCAAATAGATCTTTCCAAACAAACTGTCATGTTTATTTTGTAGAGAACTCTGGATCTGGTGGAACAAGACAGTTGTTTTGATGTGGTAGTGCTGGATTTCTCCCGTGAGTTTGATATAATACTGCACATTCTGAAAAAAAGATATGATTCTCATGGAACAGCATGCACATGTAGATTTAAAGTCGGATTACTGAGAGGTCTTGAAATGCAGCTGATACCAGGATGTCAGAGCTGGATGTTTCAAGCTGGTTCCAAAGGGGTCATTAAAGTACTTCAATGCTCTTTTTAAAATCAATTGTGTAGATGATGATACAGAATATTCGCCTGGATGGTTTAAAGATGACATAAAGATCGACCAGAGAGTATAATGAATACAAGTTGCTTTACAGAGAAGACATCATTACCTCATTAAATGTAATTACTCAGTCCAAAGAACTGTGATTCAGAAGAGCCACATCTATAACTAGAAGTCATTACAGGGCAAGCAAAGTCTGAGCCAGCACTGAGTACTCTTCATCAGGGCTCATTGTCTTGGCATGTGGTTTTGGCTATGCTGTCCATCCTATTCGGATTAACTCTTTAGGCAATCTCAGGCGTGTCTGAATTGGATTGGATCCAGTTGCTTCCATCTCATTTGGATCTTGCTGACTCTGTCTTGGCAGATGAGTGACTCAAAGATTAGCTGAAGGTTTGCTGTAGGTGATCATCTCAAAATTAAATATTAAGGCTATGTTTTAGGAAGAAGGAGCAAAGGGAAACATGGAAGTGGCTTTGCCAGTACACATAACAATAAAAACAGCATTACTCGAATACTGTTTTAATTTTTCATAGCTAAACTATGAGAAGAATGTGAAGATATGATTGAAAGGTGCAGAAACATACAGAGCAATATCAGCATGAGGTCTGTAGATATTCCTGATTGGTCTATTGGCTTCTATCTTTAAGAGAGTTTGAAAGAAAGCAGAATACCTTTCCACCAGCGGCCCATGTTTGTAGCTTCACTTGCATGGACTGTTCAGTATTTGGTTAGAGAAAATCTGAGCTCAAAGTATTTAGCATTGTTCTAAGAATCACATTGGCCTGCTCTTCAGTGTGTGCACTGAAGCAGTTTCTCTCTTTAGGCAGTTGGACTAGATGACCACCATAGATCCCTTCCAACAGAAATATTTTAGTCTACTCTAGACTAGTCTGTTCTTTGGGGTTCACCCTATCATTGGCCCTTTTCTTTGGGCTTCTCCTCCCCAGTTTGTTTTTTAGGTGCTCCATATCTTGTGACCTTCTTTTTATGAAAGCCTATTGCCCACCTTGAACAAATATCAGAAGAGATGAGCAAAGGAGGTTAACTAAATAAGCCATGAAGAAGCAATTGCATAACACTGTAGGTTTTTAAAAATTTAAACCAGATTTTTTTTTTTTTTTTTTAGAAAAGATATTAATCATTGTATACTATTTTAAAGACCCTCTATAATTACCTTTTCATTTTCACTGACTTCACTGATAGCGGAGGGTGGACCAGTAATGATCTTTGGCTACATAGCACTTTCTTCCTTTCAATGAAAGCACAATAGATAATTACAACTTATTAATAGACAAGAGAACAGTTATATGCATACAAGGAAAAATGTTAGGGTCTCATTCAAAGCTGCAGAGTGGAAACTTTTGATGCATAGAGGAATTCTCTTTTATCAAAAGATTTGGTTTTTGTCTTTCCTCCAAACACTGATTCTTCAGAAGCTCAGTGATTTTTGTATACTGAATTATTTTGTTTTGTAGCAGTGTGCAAGGATTTGCATTTAAGGAAGGAGAAATCTACCGAAATTCAAAGATGTTTCTGATTTGGTTTATTGACTCTACTTCAATTGTGTCTATCTTTTTTAGTTAAATACAGATTTAGAAACAGGGTTTTTAAGTGTGATGTAAAATGTCCTTGCCACCGGAAAATTCTTGCAGTCTGCCAGAATCCCAGATGACATTTCAATGTGCACTTCTGCTATTTTTAAAGATCAATTTTTTATATAACTTCGGTAGCAACAAGTGTTGTTTGGATTTAAATGGTTTCCAAAATATTTTGTATGTCTTGTGGCTGCAAAATGCCATTAAAACCTCATTAATAAAGCTAGATTGCTTGACTTAATCAATACATCAGATGTTAGGAAGGGATAAAACTATGCTATAAATTGTAGCTATTTATTTGCACTCCAAACCCTTTTAATTCAGGTTGGATTTTTTTAAAACAGGGAAGAGAAATATGTCCTCTTCCCAAGTCCCTAACAAATATTGCTATGACTCAGAAGTGCAATTTGAGATTAGGTTATTTCCATTTCAAAAGGAGCTTTGAGAAGAGCAGATACATGGGAAATGCAAAACCACTGAAGTCTTTATAGAACACAATTTCTGAACAATAATAGACTTTTTTTTTTATTAGCTATTGTTAATAAGATGCACCACAAGATGTCTCTCTTACAACAAAAATAGTCATGAAATCCAGAGCTGATTTCTAAAAATAGTTGCTGAGCTCTAAGTGTGAGCAAGTTCACCAGCACTAACCTGTGTGCGGTGCTGTTGAAGCTGAGGAGAAACAGTTTAACCACCTGGACAGTGCATCCCCATTTTTAACCTGCATGTTGTTATTTGCTTACAGGAAGAAACTAGAATATGATAACACTCACTTAAAGGTTTGACAGTAAATAGCCATGGCTTCCTGTGTCAAGTCAACAGTATATTTTTACAAGGCTGCTAAGTGAGAAAGCAGAAGAACTCAGTAGCATTTTTAGCTAAGGAATAATTCCAAAATAATTTATACCTAATTTTGTGTGAAAAAGTGACGCATTTGTTCTTAATTTGTACTATTTTGTACTCTACTATCCTACTGAGAGGAAGATAAGCATCTTTCAAAATTCTGTTTATCTATGAAAATTATGTACAGAGCTATTAGTTGAATGGTTTGTTGGAAACAAAAATTTGCATGTGTGCAAAAGTGTGGGGAAAGAATATGCATGTGGAGAATACATGTCCAATAAAAATGTCAACTGCATTTTGTGTGTTGTAATAGTCTTATATAGGTATTGTAAGAAGTCACTACTGGGAAAGGCCATCTCCCAGGAAATATGCACTGACTTTACTGGAGATGAAGCACCAGACTTTTGTACTCTTGTCCTTTATCTCATAGGTTATTGTCAAAACCCTGAGTTTTCCTGCCTGTAGCAAAATCGTGTTGGTTTTTAAAGGCATCATCGGTTTTTGGAGAGCCATTGGACAGGTGTACACAGTCCCAGCACAGGATATTTCATGCCTTGGGCAACTGAAAGACATAGAGACTAGTCTTAACTTGATTAGTATAGTCCAGTCAAACTTTCCTTGGAGCTTAAGCGCAAATTTCACAACACTGTGGAAGAAACAGGGTCAGCATCTAAGACTGACTCCCCTAATCTTGCTAAGCAGATCAGGGCACACAGAACTGAGAGGAGAAAGTCAGAAACTGTCCTTAGCTGCTCCTCGTCTGTTGTGACTGACAGCTGCCATTCAGTATTTGCCCATGTGAGCATTTATGTACTGTGCTAGGACAAAAATCAATTTAAATTCACCCATTTGAATTTTCCCCCAGCTGGAGTAGATGAACACTTTTTGTTAGTTACTAACTCTCAGCCAAGAATTATCCATTATCCAATTCGTAGCAAGGCAAAATAACAGATTAGTCTGAACTATTTTCAGCAGCTTGTTAAGATAACATGTCCTGAAATAAAGTACTACCATAGTCAGGCATAGATAAGATATGATGGTAGAATATCTTTTTCCTTCCCTCTGAACTGCTGGCTGCTGCCTCAGACCCATACCTGACTGTGGAAAAGCTTAGGGCGTACTAATAAATCAAAGGAAGGCACAGATTTAATGTGTTAGTGGGTTTGCTGTGACTGAACTTAGGATAGAGAGCTTAGCCACAACCCAGTGTTATTATGGTTCTGATAGAGACTACTTCAGAAAGGCTCGTGGTGCTAGTAATGAAATATAAGAGGATTACTGTTTTGGACAGAGATTTATATCTAGTCTTCCTGGCTCTAATAAGAAATGGTCCTAAACCACATAAAATGGGATTTAAGACTTTCCTAAAGTTTAACTGTGTTCTGAATGGGGACTTTGGTTCAGGGGAAGTATTTATAAACTTACGGATCCTGAAGTGCCTACTGTGTGAGACTCCCTAGCTCTCTCTACAGCTCCCTGTGGAGCAGTCCAGCAAAATT
>VYZS01074582.1:4869-32239 GCA_013400695.1 Neodrepanis coruscans
AGTAAGGATCAGCAGGGAAAAGTGTCACTCACAGAACAATCAATTTTACTCCTTGCAGGAGTTATGCCTGGAAAAACACTGGGTCTCCTATTACAAGAAGTGACCCGGTGTGACCTCTCTTAGTTTTTCAGACCTCATGAGATCACAGCTGGAGGATGCATGCTTGCAGCTCATACTTCCTCCTCCAGCATCATGTAGAATGTTATCAGTTTCATCAACACATCCCTCAAATTCAGAAGAATGCACTTTTAATTGCATCTGGGAATGTAATTAAAATATGTCACTGAATCATTGTAAACATCTGTTTTCAAATTAATCCCGCACATTTTCTTCAGCCTGTTATTTAACATGCACCATTTCAGAAAAAAGTATGTTGCTTTTTAAGTAGGGTTTTGTTAAATTTAACATAGCCAGAAGAATGGGCTTGTGCTTACAAGTGTCTTTTTTGTCCTCACAAAAAAGGCTGCATTATATTCAATTTTTCCTGTTTCTTAAGTCTCAGATTACAATAACCAAAGGCAAGGAAGCTAAGAAGGTACTGAGCATCAGGGAGCAAGCCTGGCATGCCAGAACAGGATACCTGCCCTACATAATGCTCCCTTTATTTTACAAAAGCATCATTTGCTGTCACTGGCTGTGGATGGGAGGTTGGCCAACAATGCATTACATCATCCTCAACTATTAAAATGTATGTAGAATCTAAGGGATGTGATAACATTCTGCCTATACTAGGAAGAAGTATGAGGTCTTTCCTCCTGGTCCTCTGGGAACATGGGAGGGCCAGACTAGAAAAAGTTTATGGATCAAAGGTCAATTTAAGCAGGTCAAAGGGGCACTTAAGTAATGAGACGCTGGGAGAGAGGAAGATGGTTACAGCAAGTACAGGAATCTTCACAAGGCGATTAAACTGAAACTATGCAAACTATTGCTTATTTGTAAACTTCTATGGTTTTAAATCAGTCTCCAGACATGAATAATCCAGTTAATAATTTCCCACTATACATGACTAGAGATAATGAGACAAATGGAGAGAAATAACTTTGTCATATCTCCCAGACATCCTCTTTGAAACACTGCCTTCCCCAGAAACTGCACGGAGCTTAGAACAATTGTCCAAAACAGAANAAATGTACCTAATCCCTTTTGAACTTGGAAAACTCCAAAAAGCGAAATAATCTAGTAACATTTTTACATGGTAAATACATTTTATTTTAAAGTAAAGCATCAAAGAGAAATGGGGGTTTAATACTAAAAAGGCTGTCTAATAAAACTAAAGTACTAGCTTCTGAAAAATTTGTTGCTTTTGTTGACATCCTTTTTTGTATATGTAGATTCACTGAATTTGTTTTCTGATGTCAAGCTTTCTTTATATTGACATAAAGAAAAAACAATCACTATTTTTTATCTTACATTTTTACAGCATTTTACTATATTACAAATTCACAAAAAGATGAGAAACACAGATTAAAATGAGTATTTATCATATAATGTAAAAAAAAANTTCAGAAGAATGCACTTTTAATTGCATCTGGGAATGTAATTAAAATATGTCACTGAATCATTGTAAACATCTGTTTTCAAATTAATCCCGCACATTTTCTTCAGCCTGTTATTTAACATGCACCATTTCAGAAAAAAGTATGTTGCTTTTTAAGTAGGGTTTTGTTAAATTTAACATAGCCAGAAGAATGGGCTTGTGCTTACAAGTGTCTTTTTTGTCCTCACAAAAAAGGCTGCATTATATTCAATTTTTCCTGTTTCTTAAGTCTCAGATTACAATAACCAAAGGCAAGGAAGCTAAGAAGGTACTGAGCATCAGGGAGCAAGCCTGGCATGCCAGAACAGGATACCTGCCCTACATAATGCTCCCTTTATTTTACAAAAGCATCATTTGCTGTCACTGGCTGTGGATGGGAGGTTGGCCAACAATGCATTACATCATCCTCAACTATTAAAATGTATGTAGAATCTAAGGGATGTGATAACATTCTGCCTATACTAGGAAGAAGTATGAGGTCTTTCCTCCTGGTCCTCTGGGAACATGGGAGGGCCAGACTAGAAAAAGTTTATGGATCAAAGGTCAATTTAAGCAGGTCAAAGGGGCACTTAAGTAATGAGACGCTGGGAGAGAGGAAGATGGTTACAGCAAGTACAGGAATCTTCACAAGGCGATTAAACTGAAACTATGCAAACTATTGCTTATTTGTAAACTTCTATGGTTTTAAATCAGTCTCCAGACATGAATAATCCAGTTAATAATTTCCCACTATACATGACTAGAGATAATGAGACAAATGGAGAGAAATAACTTTGTCATATCTCCCAGACATCCTCTTTGAAACACTGCCTTCCCCAGAAACTGCACGGAGCTTAGAACAATTGTCCAAAACAGAAGCGCCAAAACAGAGAAGGAACAGTGCTGGGGCGTAAGCATAATCTGTAGGGGGAAGTGGTGGATGAAAGGGCAGGCTCTTTATCCCTTGTCTAGGAGCCAGTTACAGGCTAATCTAAAGATTTTGGCCAGGTGCACTTCACCAGGTACCTCACCTATTTGCATGGTATGTAGCTTTCAAATAGCTGAGCTTCCTTGCACCACAGGCCAGCCTCTCATACAACATTCAAAGATATTAATTTTATCTTACTCCTCCCACAAAATATCAGTCTGCCCAGAAGCAGCAGCTCATTTTAATGATATAAATTGCTTCATTTTTTGACAAGCATTTCCGTTCCATTTTATTCTCCCAGACTGTCTGCAACTGATAAACTTAGTGAATTATCCTAGGAAATCAGCACTGAGCTATAAAAAGATTACGTTCCTTCAAAACCACACATACAGATTGCTACATGCAGACTGTTGCCTAAACGACAGCAAAAATAAATTTTGCTATCACATTAAGGTATAGTTCAAAAAAAATTCTGCTAATGAATGGGCATCCCAGTCCAGACCTCTAACGTCCATGATCCACGTACTGAACCCTAGGAGCCTTAAGCCCTGTTAGTGACAGAGCTGAGAAGGCTGCATTTTCTGCAGCAGATGGAACAAACTCTGGTCTGCAATGCAGCCTGCAAGATATCTGTTCAATCGCAGCTACAGACCTGTTGCATTTTGCCCTGTTTTTCCATGTCCAGCTACTTTCCTGGCACTTGAGGACTACTGCTTGGAACTCATACAGGAACGATGCAAACTGCCAGATGAGCAGCCTAGGAGAGAGATGACTGCCATATTTGGCAGTTTCTGGAGGCTACAGACATGTCCAAAAAAACACGAAGGCCAAGTCAGCTCTTGGATGCTCCACTCTCTTACAGAAGTGCCTTTCTCAAGAAAAAACGTAGTTCTCTTTCTCACAAAATCACCTCAGACTTTGCTTACTGAGTTTCATTTGCTGAACTAGCCACCACCTTAGGCTAATTGCATAGGTATCAACGGAGTTCACATTTTACACCGCAAAGCACATGTGTAAGGTAGAAATTTAATTAATTTCTTAATGTTTACTTAACTCTGTTCATGTTAAAAATCTTGTTTCAGGGAATGTAGTCACTTCTTCTACCCAAAATACAGTGTCTTCCAAAACACAGAAAATCCTGTGAACAGGTGAATGGTGAAACTAGCACAAACAGCAAAATTCTCTAACTATTCAAAATTTTCCTAATTCATAGCTAAAATTCTTCAAAAAGTAAAAATAAACATAATTATTTCATCTCATGATTCATTCCTTATTAAATTACATTTTCTGTTTAGTGATGCTTAAACTGATAATGTTTTCTAATCAAACAGTGTAGATTTCCTGCTCTACATTGCTTTAGTTCAAACCCCAATTTGAGCTGAATTCCAATACCAGTTTCAAACTGAAACACAAGAATGGCTATGCAAATAGGATGGCTGTTGACAATGACAACTTTAAGTCTGAATTTCCTCCCTCCCCAAAATCAACCCCTTTCCACACCTATGCTAACCTAGTCTCAACAGGAAAGGCCAAGGGAGATTCATCCCTACGGCAGAGACCACACTTCTTCCTAAGTGCATGTACATACAACTCATGTGGCTGACATGAGAGCTGGATCGATAATGTCTTCATGTTTCACATCCCACCAAATACAGAAATAGGGAAGCGATGCCAACTGCAGGACACTTATCTTGCATTCCTCTCATATTTTCTTCTCTTTTCAGAATGTCAAAATAGCTCCCTGACTCTATTACTATTCTTGTCTTCACCCTTCAGATATAACTATCGAATTAGCTGAACTGCACTTTAGTGTGAAAAGCACCACTAGACTAATCACTGCTATATTCCACTTGACATTAATATTTTTTAAGTGATTTTGCAGTCCATTAACAACTTTGAAAAGAATCATGTTGATAAAACTTCTGATTTACAATTAGCTAGAATTAAATAGAAAATAAAAGAACTTGTCTTAGCAATTTAGCTATTTAGTTATATTCCCCTGCAGAACTTGACATATAAAGCCAGTTTACCTGGACTGATGATTTGAACTTCAACTCTTAAAATGGCTCAAGAAAAGAAACATCTGCCATTCCTATATTTTCAGAACTTAAAGCAAAGACCAGAAATCGAGCACAGTTCTCATTTAATTTGTAAACTCATCAATTTCAGATGTCTACAGACCCACAAATAACAGACAAAAGTGAACATTCATGATTTTATAATGTCAGCAAGCTCCAGTCTTTTCTCTTCTCCTGAGTACTTTTTCTCCCCATTAGAAAACAAACAATCGACCTCCAAAAACAAACAAAAAAACAGCCAAATAAAAACAGTTGGCAGCTTATCTTCATGACCCTTTTTTTATTTTTTTTTCCCAGCAAATCATAGGTAGACTTCAGTTATGACTGTTAAGGGAATTCCCAAACCAAGGAAAGACTTACTGCAACTTGCAACTTTCACCCTCTAGGTCACCAAATGAAGTTCAGCTCCAGCAGCAATGACTGGAAGTTTCTGTCATGTATTAGCTATTTAAAGTTCTTGGTTGTGTCATCAATTTTCTGTAGATCCAGTCTTCACAGGGGACAGCAGAACAGTGCCATTCATGATGCCCTTGGGATACAACCTGCTTTCACTTGCCAGGCCAAGCAGAAACAGCTCTCCCAGAGGTTCCTGGTCATATCTGCTTGGTCTGTGTAAATATTTCATAAGGCATCAGGTGCCTCTGTTTCAATAATGTAAGTGCATGCAACCCAATGTTCTCTAAAGGCTCATTATACCTCAAATGGATATGAAGAATTAAAATACTCATTCTCCTGAAGACCTGCCATCTTTGGTTGTAGATTCAGCTCTGGTTTTATTTAAAAGCCTTGTATAATTTTCAGAAAATCATCTGATTTTAAGAAAAATTTTATAAAATACAATTGGGAAAAAAATTCATTATGGCTATTGGGACATGAATGGGCTGTTAGTATATTTTTAGGGTTTTTCTGTTTAGCTGGAGGGAGGACTGTTCTCTTGTCGGTTTTAGTATTACCAGAATCTTGCAGGATGTTCATACAAAAACTGCAGACAGACTACAGATTCTTATCTTAGATCTGCAGTGTACTGTAGTCACTCAAGGGAATATTAGTAATTTTTAAATGCTTAACATTAATTATTTCGGAAAATATTTATTTTGTAAACTAGCATCAGTTGGAAGTATTTCACTTAAAATATGTTGAAGAAAGAGTCATGTCTTCTTAGTCAAAAGAATATCAGATTGCTGGAGCTGAAATATTTTGCTGCTGGGACCTCATTTTTTACATTTTTTTTCCAAAATCCCCATGGGTCTATCCTGAAGGTGGGGTCATGGGAATCCCTTGACAGCTGGTCTGTGAACATGAGTTTCCTGTTGATGATGTGAACATCATTTTCACAAAGTAATGCAAATCCAGGGGGCTTCTAGTTAGTTCACAGGAAATATAGTTATTCCTGTTGTTCCATATTTGGACAAAAATGACGTTTTAAACAACTGTTTCCTCTAACTACCTTCTTTTACAGGAAGCTCTGAAAACAATCAAGGTATTTGCTTACTTAGGGAAATTTTCAGAGTATCACATTATAGCACTCTGTTCTTCACAGTTCAAAGCAAATAACTGGTTTGCAAATACAAACTAATGGCATTATCATTAAAATATAAAGCCTCCCACAAGCATTATCTACTAGCAGGTCTATTTCCACAGACTGTCAGATACTGCTCAGCCTCCAGTGAACAGAGAAGACTCTATTTACCAAGTAAGTACAAATCCAGTAGGTTTTGTACCCTTTTCCTATTTAAGAACTACAGCTTCAGTTTATCTTCAAAGAAGTAAAAAAAAATTCCAGGTTCCAGTAGGATCCTCTAGTGTTGCAGTCACTGGCGTTACTTACTGAAAGTTAAGGATTAGAGCATGTTCCACAGCTTCCTAACATCCAGTGACAAACACTTTCAGTAATACATTTCAAAAGACATGTCCTTTCCTAAATTTTATTATGGTAATCATTGCTAACAATCCCAGGTGATACAGGTAAGAAGGTCCCATTCATCATCTTGCTAACTTGAAAAAACCTGCAGGGAAGAGAGAAAACACTGTTGCAGAACCCCCATGCCTGTTGCAGAGCTTACCCACCCACCTCATATACAACTGATCTGGAGTACACAAAGCAAACTGTTCCTTGTCCCACACAACACAGATCCAAACACCATGTCTTCTACCTTGTCTGTTTGGTGAAACTGACATTAGCAATCACTAGGCATACAAGTGGAAGGCTAACCAAGCATCAAACTTCTTTCTTGTTCACAAGGGAGAGAGACTGCGGACTTTGCCATCTTATGGGATGGATGTACACAATCACTTCCAGCACCTGCCAGAGGTACAAGGCTGGATCTAGCCATAACCTGGCAAGATGGAAACAGAGTCATTACAATTGTGCTCTTCAACTGCTGGCTCTGACTCTGGTGGCTGGTGATGCCAGGGAGACAGATGACAGTCTCCTTGCCATCCTTGCAGTAAACCCATACCTGCAGGACTTCACTGCTTTCTAGAAATGCCTCAGACCTTCTCTGGTCTCTGTGCCTTTACTGTTCAGTGCACACCCCCTTTTTCACAAGCATGGGTGGTACCCACAGTGAGTTTTGAGTATGGGTGCTCGATGTGGTTGAAAGCCTGCCCCAAAATGGCTCCAGTACGCAGGCAAAATGCAATGCCACCAAAACGAGGCAGAGGCCAAGGGAGGGACAGTGGTGGCAACCAGCCCAGCAGGCAATGCAGCACCTCCCAGCCACCTTCCACTTTCCAGTGCTTCCTGAACATGGGCCAAAAGCAGAACCAGGTAGGGAGGGAACTGTCAGAGCAGACTCCCTGCTTCCCTCCTTTCAGTCAGCAGTCTCTCTAAGCAGCACTGGGCAATGTGGGAAGAGACGTTTGCCATGGTGGCAATCATTCCCAGAGCTGCACTACCATGGGCCATGAAGGGCCCAGGACCATCCCTGCAGCTGTGGGGATGGTCCTGGGTCCTGATGGAGAGGTCACCTCTTAACCACACTGTCCACAGCCAATGTCAAATCTTATCTTTAATAACCAGTACTGGCCTGGCCTTGGCAAGCCCCCGTTATATCAAGTGCAGTGAAAGAGTGAGTCTGTAGGGAAAACACAGCCCTCCTGTGCCTCAACCCCACTCAATGTGTCTTTATAAACCTGAAAGCAAAGGAGATGCCTCAAGAGAGATATGCAGGAAGCCAATAAAGCTGTTTTGAAAATGTTTACAGCATATCCATGAGCGGTGCTTTCCCTTCCCTTAGCTGATAAACATGAACATCAATATAAACAAATATATTTAGAAGTAACAGCTTTAAAACAACACAGCGCTGGGAAGTAGAGGGCTTTGGCCTCTGCCATCCCTGCCCAGACTAAATAAACCAAGAGGCAAAATCCTCTTAGTTGGGATGCACACAAAAGAATGCAAGAAAAGCACAAGACAAACTGGACTTCTAGGTTTGAACCCAGAGAAGAAGCCCAAGTGACGCACAGTCTAGTAGAGGCACACATTGCTGTGTCCTGAACTCACACCACTTGAACATGACTTTCGTTGAAATGGCTCTGAGAACTGCACCTTCATTGACGCAGCTCCTAATTTCCTTATAACACCCTCCTGGAGTGTGATCCATCACCAGCAGAGAAGGCTGTGTGCACATGCAGGTAACAGCCCCTGCCCAGGATGCCTCCTACCTCCATGTCACATACACTGCATGAACAATGTCTGCTTGCTCTCTCTTAGTCCTGTGCTCCACATCACCAGTTCCTTACCCTTTGGTTCTTTCCAAGTCTGAATTTGGATAACTTAGGAAATTTTGCACCTTTATGTGGGTATGCAGCACCTGCAACAAGCGCTGTGCACTGGTAGCAGTTCCTCATTGCACACAGACCAGTGCTGCAATCACTCCCCAAAGCTGCAGCTGTACCTGCACAGCATGAACATCCCCAACACACAGCCCCATCCAACATTACCAAGAAGATTTGCCAAATGCTGCAGCTTCGGCAAGGAAAACCTCAGCGCAAGACCCCGCTGACCTCCCTGGCATATTACAAGTATAAACAACTTGACATTAAAACCCTTCCAGGAGGTTTCTGTCAGATAGAGTATTTGAGGACTAGCAAATTTTACTAGCATATATACAATTTCTATTGCATAAGTTTATCAGAACTGTCCATATGATTTCTTTAGCAAAACATGTGAAGTTGTCTTTACCTTCTAGAAGTAGTCTCAACCTTTTAAAACATTCTGACAATGAAAAAATAATAATAATTGTACACACAAATTGGAATATATTGTTTGTACTTCACAATACTAGCTCATTCATCTCCTTGGTAGCACTGGGAAGAGGAGACAGGTAAGGCAGTGATGGCTTCACTCTGGCCAGCAGACTCAACAAAGAGTGACTAGATTGTTAACGAGCAACTAATTGGTACATTTTAAGAACCTCGTGGTATTCTGGAAACAGCAGTAGTAACCACAGCAGTTTAACATCCTTGTCAAACACAGGATTTAAAAAGCATGTACCATGTTTAGTCTACTTAGGAGCCAGCCAAAATACACCAAAATTTGTTCTATAAACCCACTTTTTTCCCCACAGATCTCAGAGTTCTTACAAACAGGTACATCCTATGGCAATACTACTGCTACAGTAAAAAAAGCTGCATTTAATTGTTCTAATGAAAGACTTCAGCCACTTGTTGAAAACAGCCAGTTTTAAAATTTGAAGCATCATGGGGAGAGCTTAAAATTGGAAGAGTACTTCCTAATGTGAAAACTGTTTTCAGAGTATTTGCATTATAACCCTACCATAATTTTTATTAGCAGTACCAGAAGTCTACACTATGCACTTTTTCTCAAATAGCCAGCCAGTAATCTACCTGATCATTTTCTCTTAAGCTTCGAGTTATAACTTTAGTTCAGTTAAACTAATATTATTTGCAATAACATTGTTAGTCATTTATTTGTTCGGCCTTTTTTTAAAAAAGCCATAAGGGGAAGAATTCTCTGCTCCTTAACAGGCAACTGATTTTTGTCTTTTGCTCTTGTCAGGGATGCCATTGACTACAAACTGCTTTCTCTTCAGGACACATCTTTTCTCCTGAAGATTCTGCACACCACAGAAATACTCTACTCAGTTCAAGTTACGCTTCAAAAAACATTGCTGCATATTTAAAGACCCTAGACAGATATGGCCATGACTCTTTAAGAGTTCCAATTTGCAAGAGATATTTCTTTTAAATGCAAAGCTCACAGTTTTACAATAGCCCTTGCTTGGTAGAGAAGCAAAGATTCAACTCATGCGCAGAAGCACAAAGATGATTAAACAGAAGTCAAAAAAATGTTTTTTCTTTCCTCTGCTGTTGCAAACAAATGATCCCAAAGGCCACTTTCTTCTTCTTGGAGAAGCACCAGTTAAGTGTTAAGACTCAGGGGCTTATCCAAATGGTGTAGTCCTTTAAAAATGGTCTAGAGATAAGAAAACAGGAGGACAGAAAAGCAGGAGAAAAAGACCTCAAAGCAAACTCCAACCCTCAAAACGTGTGAAGTTCGGCAACTGGGTGGATAATTGATAAGCAACCTCCAAATTACTGTTTCAGTTCCCAAGTCTACTGTCCAAGAACTTTACAATACCCCATGGCTAAGGCACTACCTCACATCTGGAGCAAGGCACTGGCTCTACATTCTGAACAAACAATGCCAGAAGGAGGGAAATACTTCCCTCAATGAGCAACAGCCTCTCTCTTTAACAAACACACTTGGGCACATGTAGCTTTATGATGATTTATGACTCCTTTCTACCTGACTTCACCAAAAAGAATGAAGATGAGCTTTACCACAGCCTTATTTACAGATTGCAAAACTTTTCTGAGAATTAGGAGGTATGGAGAAGAGTCCACATCCTCTGCTAGCTGATGAGCAGCAGTATGGCCACACTGGGATGTAAAAGCTTAACAATGACTAGTATGACTTGAAAGAACTCAGTGTTAGGCTTACAGGCAGTGGATGGATCAGATCCCTTTCAGGATGTTGCTGTCTTCCTCATTCATCCAATGAACATCAAAATTACATAGAAAGGTGACTTAGGTGCAGATTGGATGGTTTAATCTCACATTTTGTCCACATTTGTGGTAGTTACACATCCTACTAGATCCTACTAAAACAGTTACACATCCTTAGACTAGAGTCTTATGGCAGAAACGAGTTTAGAGAAAGGCAATGCAAATCATCAGTGGGGCTTTTATTGTACTGAAGTCCTGAACCCTCTAACTTGCTCTGAATTTAACCCTTACATAAACACAGCACAATATTCTTTGTGTCAGCTCTTCCTTTACAAATTATCTCCTTAATCCGAAACCATTTTCACTTGCATTTGGGTTGTGACATTCTAAATAAACATTGCAGAGCAAATAAGGATATCTATTAAAGAGCAATTTGTCTCAAAATCAGTAAGGGAAGAATAAGCTAGACTGATTGTCAAACAGCTTTTTCTAATTATTATTTTTCAGCTGTGGAACTCACTTTTAGTAATGTGGCTGGTCAACTGAATGTTTTTGCCATTTTTAAAACACAGTCACAAGGAAAAACCAGTATTACCCACATGTACTCTAATTTACTTGTCTGTCCAAATGAAAAACAGACAAAATTTTCACCAACCCATATTTTTCCAAATTGACATTTGAAAATTCAGTTTTAGTAAAAATTTAAATCTTGGAACATAAGAGCAAAATAGCTACAAGAAACATTTGCCAGACACAAAAGGAAACAAACTTGTCAGTCCTCTCTTTCTTTAATGTTTCTTTGTTGACTAGACAGGAAGCTGACAAAAATTGATTTTTTTCCTCTTGTAAAGCATACAGCATAATTTTTATTGTACCACTTCAGTTGCTGACTGCATTTGGTAAATAAATACATACTTCATGAGCGTCCTCGGAAGTGGTTGATATCTGACAGTTTACAAAAACTGCTGTACTAATTAGGTACAAAAACAAAAGTAAATAGCTTCCATTGCAGAAACGGAAATAACATGATTTAGAAGAGAAGCTGAAAATCCATTCTTTTTATGGCAACTTCCTGAGTGATGGAAAAGTTGTAGTTGAATAAAATTAAATATTTGCCTAACCTGTATTCCAGCATGTAGTAGTCAGCAGAAGTGTAAACATCGATGAATGTTGAGATATCGCTATAAATATTTTTCACAGTTTATTTAAAAACAGTAAGAAGCAGATAGATAATATTTCAGCAACATGATTTCTTACATAGATTAGGCAGACACCAATAGGCTTCAAAATCCATACTTGTTATTTAGAATTAAAACCAATAAGCTCATTCATCCAGTAAAAGGTCAGTACTAAAGATCTCATGCTTTGTCAAAAAAATAATGAAAATTTTCTGCAATTAATAAATGTGGGCTATTATATAAGAGGGCTGAATATCAGAGTACTTCCTAAAAACATCCTGCTAATAAGAGGTATAGAACACCCAAATGCAAGGACGAAGGACACAAACAAAGGCCACTCCTCATGCGCCTCCGTGAACTCTTGGGTCATAACAGGTAAAGAAAGTCGTGGAGACTAGAACTGGAGAACCTGCCACAGATTTGTACTCTTCCTTCTGCAGTCCTAGCCTTGCTCTTGTCCTGCCACACATCAAACCCCCTCTGGAATTAAACTACTTTCTTTGCTAATTTTTTTAATGGTATAATTTAGCATATTGAATTACCTTCCTGATGAGGTCAATCAAATAAATGTTGCCATAGTGAAGGGGCAAGACAATGCAAGCAGGACCACAGTTTCAAATGTCTAGGAACAGTCTGATGTAGAGCATTTAAGATTGACATAGGCGTCACAAACATTTTCATTATCAAAGGCACTTACCATTTTATTGGACCCTGCGATAAACTGGCAAACCGATAAATTTATGAACTACTGAATGTTATTGTGACATTATTTTATTAGATTAGTGAAAGAAGGTTCAAAGTATCTCTAAAGTTATGCTTATCTAAATTATTCTTAAAAAAATATGTGATCATTACTTTCTTTTTTCTATGACTTCCATTTAATAATCCCATTTCATACTGGTTTGTAAGAGACTGAATATATTATGTCCTTTTTTTTTTAAAAAAAAAAATAGGTTGACTGACTTCATATCATTACAGATACTGGCTGAATTCACAATAACAGTTACCTGTAATGTGACTGCAAGCTTAGCCAGGCTTCTTACTTTACAAAGATGATCATACATCATGGCACTACCAACATGGCTTTATAACATCATTTGCTAATTTTAGAGGACTCAGGCAGATGTTGAAAAGAAGCTTTCCAATGCTCTTTGATAAAACCTTCCTAGCCTCTGGAAGATGTATCATCAAGAGTACATCTAAAAAAAAAAATCAGAATTTAAAATTTCTAATTAGCTTTCATCCTTAAGCATACATCCTTGTGATCTGCAGTATGCTCCCAGCACTAACACACAAGCATAGACCCAAGAAAATTATGCCCAGGTAATGAAAGTTCTCAAGTCATGTACAAAAGAAATGTGAAGACTCAGAGAGTCCTAATTGACCAGCATTTTGCTAGAATTAAAGCTCGTTACAAATCATAAATGTCTAGCTGTTTCAGAACATTCTGAGTAGATTCATGAATGAGAAAATGTTCAGCTTAATAATTTCACTACAAAAAATGCAAATATTGACCATTCTGAGTAACAAGTGCCTCAAAAAAACAGGAATAAAAGTGATAAATGCAAGCAAAACCACCCAAAGTCACATCACGAGACCGCCTTTCAATGCCAGCACATCTGCAAAAGTCATATTAAAACTCAAAGTTCAGAACATGTCATTCTTATGGCAACATCCTTAACGCGCCAGATGTATTCCCAAAACGCTCCCTAGAACAGACCACACTTTTAACCACACATCTGAATAACACTTTAAAGAAAATCTCATGTTTACACTGAGTGAAAAGTTAAAGAAAACTGAAGTCATTACAATCTCTTAATAAAATGTCTTAAAAGTGTCTCATTGATGCCTATACGTAATTTTAAACTTGTTACTGCTGCCTTACAGATGTGTTCAAAGTGTTCACAACTATGAGGAGTCCTTTCATTTTTGGCATTGCTCCTTAAACTGAAGTTAAGTGAGTTTATGGATATCTTCTAGCACCTTTTTTTTTATTTGTTGAGACAATCTGTTTGATTGTCTCAGAGATCAGAAATCTGCAAACTAAAGATCAAAATGAGGATATAAATATCATAAAAACTGAAGGATAATTATTAAAAATATTCTTTTTAAACTAACATAATTTTTATTTTGGGCTTAGTTCATGTTTCTTGCACAAGGATAATGGTAGCTCCATTTGAATTTCCTAAAGTATCATTTTCTTAGCTGATTTAATTCAGCAGTTGAAACAGAAAAAAATTAATTATTAAATAATTCAAGGTTTCAGGGCAGACTCAGTCTATTTGATAAAATTGCTATTAGCATATTTTAACCAGACTTAACATAAGCAAAAGTTTTATGAGGGAATGATTCACTTAATTTCATTGGTGCTTGCTTTAAAGGAGATATTTATTTACATTAAGTTTTTGCAATATTTATTGTTCTCCATGTCTAATAGTTTATTTGATCTTCAAGCAAAATAATGTAGATTTAAGAAGTCCCCTATTAAGATAAAGACAAAACATTTAATTCAAGTCACATAAAGTGCTAGAAAGAAACAGAAGTTACTCTATTTAAAAGCATTTTTATAATGAAACTGTGCAACTTACAGTAGTTACCAGAGGAATCAGAAATAGAAGAGTTTACACCTCTGTCATCACCTGACATGACCTCTGTGAGCACCACCCAAGGCTGGCACTACCTGGCGCACTTAAAGAGGAGAAAGGAAAGTAGGAAAATGGCAGTGTGGTGGATAGAGCAACCCTGGGTGTAGAGATTGGGGAGTAAAAGCCTGGAGAGCAGCACTGCAGAAAGTGAACTGGAAGTCCTTGTCAACGGCAATTTGAACATGAGTCAGTAGTGCCCTGGCAGCCAGGAGAGCCAAGCGTGTCCTGGGGGGCATCAAGCAAAGCATCACCAGACAGTCGAGGGAGGGGATTGTCCTGCTCTGCTCTGTACTGGTGCAGCCTCACCTTGAATATTGTCTGCAGTTTTGGGCACTGCAATATAAGAAAGATATTAAACCATCAAAAGGAGGGCAACAGAGATGGTGAAGGGCCTCAAGTGGAAGACATAAGAGGAGTGGCTGAGGTCACTTAGTCTGCTCAGCTTGGAGAAGATGAGACACAGTCTACAAATTCCTCATGAAGGAAAGAGGAGGGGCAGATACTGATCTCTTCTCTGTGGCACCCAGTGACAGAACCTGAGGGAAAGGCCTGAAGCTGTGTCAGGAGAGGTTTAGGTTGGATATTAGAAAGAAGTCCTTCACCCAGAGGATGGCTGGATTCTGGAACAGGCTCCCCAGGGATGTGATCACAGCACAGATACTGACAGAGTTCTAGAAAGGTTTGGACAACACTCTCAGGCACGTGGTGAGATTCTTGGAGCTGTCCTGTGCAGGCCCAGGAGCTGGACTCGATGATCCTTGTGGGTCCCTTTTAATTCAGGATACTCTACAATTCTGTGATTAGGAGTTCTGATTGACAAATAAAAAATAAAAGCAGCACAAATAACAGAGCCATGTCATCCCAACTCGGGGAAGGAGGAGGAGAAGGATATTCAGATTTCAGAATCTGTAGGCATCTCCATAAGGGTACAGTTAAGATCATACACTACAATTTTATTCTACATGGCATTCCTTCCAATATTAACAAAATTTAAAAAAAAAAAAAAGGCAAAAATTATCTGCAATTCACAGACTTCAACAGAAATCAGATTCCAAATATCTGTAGTAACAAACATATATCTCATAGCAATTTAAAAGCTAACACAGCAGCAGAATATCTAGGAAGATGGATACTCTTCTTCAAAAAAAAAAAGAATCCAAACTTTAAGAAGATACATCAGGTCCTTTTCTTTGATATGCACCCATAGTATCTGACTCCTTGCCACAATTTCTTCAAGAAAGAGACAAAAGTGATGTCAAATAGGCCATGTGAGTTGGAGGTTCTGAACATCCAACTAGTTTTGAGCGACTAAATAAGCATATTGCTGGATAGAGAAAACACTTGAAGCATCCAATCTTTAAAAATAAGTCATGAGAAACTACTGGACAAAACACCTGCAAAGTTTAGCAATAGCATTAACATTACTATTTACTCTGTGTATACAAATCAAAATAAGCTCCTCAATTTTAAAATTTGCAGGGCACTAAGCAGATCCAAACCACTGCAGCAGATTCTCTTAACAGTGTTGCATCTATTACATGACCTAACAATATGATCAGAAAATTAGGAGTACTCAAAAACTTTGAAAGATCTAATTACTTTTTTAGATTTCACTATATGAGAACAACTTTGGGCACACATTTGTTTAGTAAATATGATTACACTTTGTCTAACTTCTTGAGTCTAAAAGCCTTATGAATTTAAGACGCACTCCAACTGGCCAAAATAAGACACCACAAATCCTCTTACCTTCAGTGTGGGATCCTGACTTTATCACTATTCATTCCTAATGTATATGCATTCAACATAGCAGTTTTATTTCTCGTAAGATAAGAATTTTACATCACAGGGTGTATTGAATAGTTGTCTTGACATTTACACATCTAAAATATTAATGCTGTTAGACTACTGAAAGCAAAGCCTGATATAACAATATCTTGTATCATTTTTTAGATCACAGAATAATCATTTCATCCCTCGGAAAAAAATCTATACAAAAATAGCTCCTGTAGAAAAACAGAAACATCAAATGATTAGTACCACAGAAGATTCTGCTATTCTCATTAACAGAGCATCCTTCTTCCTTTGGTCTTATTTTTCACATCCTTCCTTTCAGATGGTTGTGTGTCACCATTTTGTAAAGATAAAAGCATCTGAATTTTATCTTTGCAAAACCTCAAATGAATTCTCTCCAGAATTTTTAAATAATTGTGGAGGAGTAATGGAGCAGTAGAAAAAATATGGCCTGTAGCAAAAAACAGAAAAAAAATCCCACGTATCAAAAATTCTATACTTTCTCTTAACAATGGTGATTAATTTCAAACATCTCATGAAAATGTTGATTCTAATGTACAAGGCAGAAGGGCCCTTGACTTTCATAATTATTTCCTTCTTTGTAAACTCTTTTGGTCTTTTCTCATTTGAGTGCTATTTGTACTACATGTACAACCAGCCCTGAAGCTCCTCAAAAAATTGAATCACAAGCAAACTTTAAATAGGCTCTAAAAAACACATGTAAAAGCACAGAAAGCTTTTGATTGTTTCCGACTAGAAAACACCACTGACAGTAAAATGCTGTCCTAAAGGTACTGTTGGCAATGAAAAGCTCAAGGACAAATTAAACTGGTCTACAAATGCTCAAGCTGTTCTCTCCTGAAGAATCCTTTGGTTGGCTTCTTTTATACGCTGGACAAGCACACACCTGGGACAACAGGCACATTGCCAGCTCACATCCTAATCCTACTCCTGGCAATTTGTGGTGTGCCTTGGCTATGTCCTGAGTGGAAACTTTCAAACCACCGACAAGTCCCCGAAGACTTTTTTTATAGCTTACTTGTATGGTGATGTGACAAATTTGTTACACCTTGTGAAGCCATGCAGCACCATTAATATTTAGTTGTTGGTCTACTCTAGCAATTCACATTCTTTAACTGTGCACTGCAGCTAGATTTGGTCTTGGATAACCATGAAGTGGCAAGAGCTGTTCTAGCAATGCAAATACGGTGCCAGTAACCTGGATAATGCATGGGGAATTCTTGAGCCTAACAGCTAGTTTATATGATGATTCTTAAAGCAAAGTACCTTGCAATGCAAACTGTAATGTATAAATGCATCTCACAAATGTGATTCATAAGTCAGTGAGTTAGTTACACAATCATAAGTCTTCAGAAAGCAGAGTTGCCATATCATAAATTCCAGTTTCAAAATCTGCCTTCGAAAAGAAATCAAAGAAAATCCTTGTATGGAAACTATTCCTGAAGGGGAGGCAGGGAAAAAAATTTCATCTGTGTATTTTGGAAAAATTACTATAATTTTCTAAGATGACTGCCAGAAGTGATAACCATCCACAATGGCGCAGAACAGAAATATGTATACAGCACACTTCCAGAAAGTTCTGCAGCAGCAACTAGCCAGTTACTGTTCCTCCTCCCAGTAACAGGGACTTCTTTAAATACAGCTCTGGAACAGACAATGTCATTTTTTGCTGTGCAAAAACTATCTGAAAAGATAAACCGTGACCACAGCATCTCGCTCCTAAATGTCTGAAATATACTATGTACAATTGTTTCCTCTTATCAACAACCATTTATCTTCTCTCTCTCACGCAGTCTGTACTAAGAGTCACTAACAGCTTTGTCCCTGTCTATGGTAACACCAAGTGCATTAATGACCAGGTGTCCTGGTTTGGACTCTAGGGGGCGTTAATAGTGACAAGAGAACACAATAGAAAAATCAAGAACAAACTCACAAGTTTTATTTCACACACACAGAAAAACTGACAATAAAACACAAAGACAGACAAATTGAGCTCCTCTGAGGCTGGCTGCTGGGCTGATGGTGTGAGGAAGGATAGAATGGCGCTGGGTCCTAGACAGGGTTTCCTGAAAAAAACAGAATATGAAAGAAAACCCAGGGGGACCCCCCACAGGGAGAAATGATTAAACAATGTGGTCCTCAGCCCCTGCGCTGCCCCCGCTGCCGCTGAAGCTGCACTCGCGCTTGTGTTGAGGGAAAACGCTGCGCAGAGACGAGTGGAGATCCAACGACTGATGAGCCCCGAAAAAGACAGAGATAGCCTCTGGGATCGCTATTTTTATAGGGAGTCAATCCTGCACAATTTTGGAGTCCCTCCCGGGTGCAGGTCACCTCCAGATTGGCTAAACAGCACCTGGGAACTGCCCTCCTGCGAGATCTCGCCATGAGGCAACATGGCGGCGCTTCCCATCAGAATGCCACATGGACAGGGCCCGAGGGGGGATGGGGCTGTCCATGGGCACCACAGGGCACCCTGGGGGCCCCGAGCACCGGCACCGGGCTGCTCTCAACCCACATGACAGTGGCAGCCACTTGCAGCGGGGTGGTGTCCCCACTGCAAGGGCTGCCAACACTCTGTTCGGCGTAGTGCTGGGAGCAGCTGAGCCGAAATCTGCCGGTGCTCACTGACGGTTCTCCACCGCCACTGGCACTCCAGGGTGTTTTCTGGAGACTAAAAAAACTTTGATGCACTACAGGATTCTAATGGTTTCAAAAAAAAAAACTACACTAAAAGGATCAGAAAATAAGCCTTTTCAGTTGCCTTGATACAGCTCTGATTCTCACTGAAGCTTTTCCTACAGTTAGAACATTTATAATCTTTCTCATATCTAAGAGGGGAATAACTGCAATCACTTTTTTCCTCAGTTAAGTCATTAGTAGGGTCTTTCTCATTTTCACAACACTAAAATATCTCAAGGCTTCTACTTTTCTGTCAGCTTAGGTTTTTAACAACCAGCATACACTATTTTAGGAACAGGGAAATGGGGAAATAGGATAAATTAATAGTTTAGTCTTGTGGTTTTCTACATTCTGCGCACTGTATATATGCTTCATTTCATCTCTCTCTGATTATGCCCTATTTTTAATAAGCTCCTGAATTTCTTGAGACTCATCCCAAGAGGTAAGGAAGAGCAGAAGGGGCCAGTAGACGGCCCCAACAGCTCCTTCTCCAGTTCCTTCTCACAGCATATTCTCAGGCAAAAAAACCCCTGCTCTTCAAGATTAGCCACCTTTAAAACGCAAGATGAAGTAAATTAAATTTAAATGCCTATCAAGTGGAGCAAAGGTACCCTTTGGCAGAAATATGATGAAATATAAAGAGCAGAGTAAGAATGTTAGAATAGAAGCTTCACATATGTAGGACTAGTAAGGGATTAACAGATTCAATTTTTAATGTTACCTATTTATTCTAATTTAATGGTGGCAGCATGTTAGCTATTTGGGCTAATTTAATTTATAATAATAAATTAATATAATAATCTTATTTCATTTATAGTAACCCCTAGAAATGCACATCCCATAAAAATTTTGCTATAAAAATAAATTCAGTTTACAGGCACGAGTTTAAGAATTCTTGAAAGGTTCTTTCAGGATCCAGAAAAGTAATACGTTATTAGAGAAGTGGATGACAGAAATGGATTTTCTACAAAGTCTTTACCTCTACCTAGAAAAAATAACACTCGAGAGGTGTATGTTGAACAACTGCTTTTCAATGACTACTGTAATATTTGTCCTCCTATTTTCACTTCAAAATAGAAGCCCATTCAATTTTATATTTTCACTTTCAAGCAAAACCAGTTGACTTTTCATGTACTTTCAGTTTTCAAAAATTAGTCCCTAGCAATGATTTTATCTCCCCTCCAAACCAAAAGAGATTAGATTACAATTACAAAGCACCGAATACAGGAAATGTTGTAAACTCTGACCCAGTATTAACTATGCTGGTTCAAATGATACTATAAAATTTTCTTAAATGTGGTCAGTCACCATTCATCTACATAGCTTTTTAACCCTTGACTTCTAAGAGAAAAACCATGAGAAAAAGCTTCCTTTCATAATAAAGTCATCATCAGGCCATATGAATCAAGTAGGAATATTTAAGATACTTCCATACCATGGCACACTTGTACTTCATTGCTGAAGGATTACAGCAATATACCTAGAAACAAAAAATATAAAAATAATCCTTCATTATCCTTCCTTTGTTGACAATGCTGGAAGTTAGTTGGCCGGCTGGATATTCATGCCAATGTAGGCAAGAGTTGTACTTACTGTGTGGATCTTCATAATACATACATTTCATTTCAAGGAGTTCCCCCAAAAGACACTAATGAGACAAGCCTGCAGTTTAAAATGCCAAAGATACGGGGTTTTTATTATAATTACACACACAAAGTCTAAGCTCTGAAAAGAAATCTCATCTCAAATTGCAAAAACGTATCACTCTAACAATGCAGTTGTCCTTTTCCCACTAGGGGAAGTATTACCTTCATAACAAATATATGCCTTAAAAGAACTGCCCTGAAATACAAAATCCGTGGCTCGTGTAATTTAATGTAAGCCACAGATATGTGCAAGGTCCTGTGCTAAGCAAGTTAAGAGAACAATATATTAGCTCTGTCTACTTGTTTAACTGCCCCAATACATATGTTTTGTGTAAAACGTTAGTAGTGCTGAGAAGCTGTGCTACATGGGAGGGCAAGCAAGAGGGATGAGAAACGAGCCTTTCAGAAGACACTGGAGTTCTCTACAACATCATCTGGCATGCTGGCAACACACATCTCTCGCCCTGAGAAATATCAAAACTCCTCTCTGCTTCCAAACAGTCCTAACTCAGTTTAGCCACATTCACTGAAGTTTTTCAAAACTGCCTTATGAGTTCCACAAGCATTGAGCCTCAAAAATTATTAAAAATTCAGTTATTGGCAATATGAAGAATCTGGCAGAATGGTAAATTTAGCTACCAAGAAAGAACAGCATCAGACAAAGATAAAGACTTTTTATGTAAAGTACATTTCTAAACTCCTGTTTCTCTGATGACAGAAAATATCTGCTAATGTTTCTTCCTTAATTAAATATCTTTTTTCATTTGTTTGGTTTTTTTCCACTTTTCTTCACTGAGATTTGAAAAAACTATTCATCAAGAGTCACGAGGAACAGGCAGCTAGGCTCTCCACTTGGTGCACAACCCTAAAAAAAAGAAGAGGTAGAAATCCTCTATACCTGTTGTACATTTATTTTTCATTCAGTTTGAAATGCACTCAAGCAAAGACATTTTGCTTATAACAAACACCCATAGCCTCCTTCTTGAAACAAACAAACAAAAAATTTTTAAAGGACTTCCTTTTTGCATCCTACAAAAGCGAAGAGAGGGAACGAAGAAACATATAAATATAGCGTGTGAATAGGTTTGATTCATTTTCAAGTGTTCATTGATGCACACTGAAACTGAGTCTAATTGCCAATGTTTGAGACACCTGTAAAACATCATGTGATGCCTATCAGTCCTTCAGCTCCTCTGAAGAAAACCAGATTTCTCTGAAGGTATCTTGTAGCTCACTATCTACACACCAAATTTCTGCTGGTGAACACTAGCAGTTAAGTGCTATGTTTCTTCTTTAAGTTGAAAAACTAGAAAATAGTATCTGAAAAAGAAAACCTAAGAAGCTACTAAGCCTACTGTCTCAAAGGAGGATCAACTACACCTAGTTGTATTTTGTCTACATAGTGTTTGTCTGGTCTTTCCTAAAACTTTGCAATTTAATGACTAACCCAAATCCTTCTCCTAGAAATGTAATTATCCCTGTCTTATCTGAAGAAGAGAGACAATTCATTCTCACCCACTTAGGAACAACTTTTTATATAACCCAAGATCTGTGCTTTTTTTCTTTCCTCACATTTCAGAGGAGTGATGTCCCTCTTTTTTCCCAGACAAGACACAAAAGCATTCCATGAAGGATGGTCTCCATCCATCATTTGATCCAACATTCACACATGACATCTGCATCACACAGTAGATGGGACATGTTATAATCATTACTAAATTCACTGTTATCTGCTGCTTTGCCACCCTCCACTTGCTAATGTGTTACAGAGCTGCTGAACTGATTTAATACAGCTGGTGCCAGCATGAGCTGCGTGGGTGTTTATTTATATGGGTGCTTCCACTCCATTTAGTCAGCCAGGGATCTTTTCGGGAAATTTGAGAAAAACTGAGTAGTATGGATTAGTTCACAGATATTTGTTTCCCAGCTTTTAAAGTGGGTTATTACAGCTGCTTTGCCCCAACTCCTACCTCACATCACTTCTCAAAGGTAACTGCTAACAACTGTAAGATTGCTACAGCCTACTTGCCAAAGAAGGAGCTGAGTCTATCTCAGTCAACTCACTCAGTCACTGCCTCCATAAGGAATCATCCTATTCCTTAAAAAAAAAAAAGGACAACTATTATAAAAAGCGTAATTCTGTTTTCCACAGGCTGCTGAACTTGAATTGGCTCAGAGTAGGACAATTACAGCAACAAGACAAGTAATGAGAGCACAGTGCTACGAGTAAAAAGATAGAGCCAATCATGACAGGCAGAACATACAACTACACCTTGGTAGTTCTCACATGCTGGAACTTTAGGCTTAAGTTCATGAGGCAATGCTGTAGGTCCACCAACACCTAATGTAAGCACAGTTACCAAAAGCAGAGCTCTTCCTCATGATGGCTTCCCGTCAGCCACACAAGCATACAACGGACTAGGTTGGTGAAAACCATTTTCCGAAAACTAACATAGCAAAGGGTTCTTGAAACATCAAAACTTTTGAGCCAAATCAACTCCCTGCCCTGCTTTACCACATAACTGGATGAATTCCTTTGGCAGCACAAGAAGGGGCAGAGTTCAGGAGTAGGAGTAAGCTCCTGGGAGTGGGCAGGGGCAGGAGAGAGACCAACTTGTCTGATGGCTCTGCAGCTTAAAAAAAAAAATAGACTATGAGTGCTGCCATGAGTCTGAGTCATGAGGGTCAAATAACCATCTAATTTAAAATAACCATCTAATTTAAGAGGTTCTAGCTTTCTCCCTCCCTAAGATAGCTCAGACTTTTGATGATGCATGAGTTAACCACCTGAAAATATAAGCCTCACTGATAATGAGATTTTCATCTCCGATTACTAAGGTGCAACTTCTTGCCTTTATTTTCACTTACCATCTGCAAGTACAAGGAGTATATCTTCACTATGTCTCTACCCCCTCTTATCTCAGTCATCCCTTTCCAATTCCCTACATGCCTATGGCACTTAGAAAGGTTCCTAGTAATTTGACTTCACTGCCATTTTCTGTGTTATGTGCTCCCAATTCCCTCAACCTCTTTAGTGAACCTCTCAATTAGTTTCCAATTATGCTTTCTAGTTTTCCGATTGCGGTTGTATAGTTTAGGCTGCTTAGAAGTACAACATTTAATGTTCAGTCTTCCTTCCAGCAAGATTCTACTAATGTATCCCCAAGTCTGTTGAAGAAACTCTATTTCAACTTTATTCTTTCAATTATTTTCTACTTCTGCCCCTTTTCCGAAATTATTAAAGATGTAATTCACAATCACCACCAACCACAATTCACAATTCAACACCATTTTCATAATCTCCAAAAGTTCATACAAACAGGTTAAAACCAGGTCCATGTCCCTAAAATTTCTTTTTTATCTTCAAAGACCAACACTCCTAAAATGTCCCTCTTATGCTTAAAAAGTTATTCGCAATTTCCCACTTTCCTACGAAAAATGCTACACCAGGTAATTGGTGTCCTTATGTCAGGGCTCATTTTTGTAGGATATATGTTAATAAGCAGGATATTAAGTAACAAAAACTGTAAGACAAGAACATAGACTAGGAAAATACGCACTCACAAAAACCAGCGTTATGAAACTTCATGAAAATTGTAGCATGAATGAAAGAGCTTTTTATTGTCTGTCCATTTTGATTTCTCTACCACCCCCACAAATACTCCTGGACAGCAGACACATTATCCCTCTTATTCTAAGGACGTGTATCTAATCCATTACAGGGCATGCTTGGGTCCACAGAGCAAGCTGTAGTAAGCTGTTAGACTAGTTACAAGCCAAATATTAACTCTCAGTAAAAAAGAATCTCACATACTTTGGGGGAAAGGGGGTGGATGAGAAATGCTTGCTGCATTACACAGTGCACTAGGTAATAACATTACTCAAAGTATGTGAGGGAACAAACCTGGGACATGCACTTTGTCCTAGATGTTTGAACTTTATTTCAGGTCTAGATGTGAAGTTTTGATTTTTCCTCTACCATCTTTTATCCATTTCAGTACAGCACCAAATGAACAGGGCATAGCTTCACACATCAATTTCAATAAATGCATTATCCATATTACTCAATAATTAATAATAAAAATAATTTTCAATTCAAAACATAAAGCAGATGTGCTTGCTCAAGACTCAGTTTGCCCATCAAAAAAGCCCCATTCCTCTGATGTAAGATCAGATAATGCTAGTTAGTCTCGGTGGCTGTATAATCTCAAAGCTTATTTAGCTTGTAAATTCTCAGGCAGTCGTCATCATTTGTTCCACAGTAAAGACACATTTAGTGAAGAACACAGAAAAAAAAAAAAAAAAGAAAAGAAAAGACCAATGGGAACTTGCTTGCCTGTTTTTGGTTATTGGGAAGACTTTCATTGATATTCCTGGCTTGGCATATTTTTTCCACTGTACACAAAGATGACAAAGGTCATGCAATACAGCATTTAAAATGTCTCACAGAAAATAGATGAAACATGACTCATCCATGGGTACAGCATGTTCTTTACTTTTTCCCCTCAAGTAAAAGATAGTACCAAGCTTTTGTTTGCAGCTGCACAAATGGAATATGAAAGATATATATTCTTGAACATAAGTTTCTAAAACTCACATTGGAACAACTGTACTCAAGTTTTCAAAACTGAGTACACACAAGACAGTCTGGAAGAACATCAGTAATCTTCAACAGTAAACATCTAATGACGCACATCTCCAACATGTTGCAATACAGGAGATTAAGACAAAAGCCATCTTCAATTAACAGATCAATGGTGGCAACTGACCATTAGTCTTCCAAGCATTAGTCACATTTGGTAAGCATAACAAGGCTGCAAATATTAGGGTTCCCATATATTAAATCACCACCACCATTCCAGTCACTTTTCCCTCCCTCCATTGTGTCCCTGCTGTCATTCTCATCCCCACAACAGCTACAGGGTCCTCTCTCAGGGAACAAAGGAACAAAACAGAGGCTTACTTCTGTCCCCTGCTTTGTTTGAGATCAGAAACATGACAGCCCCTCTAAACAGAAACGGGTTTATCCTGGGCAGCCAGGATAAACCATACATCCCATCTGCCTATAGCTAAAGCAACACAGGAGGGCAGAGCACAGCACTAAGGGCATCCAGACTTCCACGTGAACTCCATTACCATGGCCGTCAGCCACCTGGGCACACCTGCCTCCTCTCTAATGTCCATTTCCAGTGTTTTAGGATAAAATGCAGTTCGCTGCTGTAAAATGCACCCATCTTAAATTTCAGGGGCAGTCATCACCAGGCTCACCTGATTTTGATGCTCCTGGTTCACCAAACACTCAGATGCACAGAATTTCATTTACTGCACCCTATATTATTTCCAGTTACTAATGTACTAATTTATTAACTGAAGAAAAAAAAAATGAGGGCAATGAAATATCTACAGGCTTAGGTACCTTTCATTTGCTGAAGCAATTTTGTGCTTCATAAATCAAGTTGTATATTTAACCAGTTTAGGTTAATATGTATCAGGGAGCACAGCAGAGGCAGGGTGGCCAACCTTTTAATCAACTCCTGAGCTTCACCTACTCAATCTGCTGCCTTTCAGCTCACACTGAGGCTCTCTGCCGTCCGCAGGCAGGCAGAAAGTTACAGTATTATGAAATAGCTGACGCAACAAGGCAGAAACACAAACTAATTTCTGTTATGTCATGTAAAGTATTGCTTAGTACAGACATGAATTAAATTGGCAGATTAATTTAATAGAGCAGAACACAAGAGTGAAAGGCATGATAGCTTGAATTCCATTTCTGTGTAACACAGAGCTACCCCCATTAACTTCAAATTATCTCCTTTTATGGACTCCAAACTTTTTGTATTTTTCACAACAGCAACTGGATGACGGGTTAAATACTTAGAAGAATGCAAGAATGATTTTTCTGCAGACAACACCGAAAGGGGAATCACTCAACTCACTACTTCTATGAAACAGAAAACTATTTTGGGTGTATCTGATTCACGCTGCTTCCCACCGTCACCTTTACGCAGACATGGCTTGGTCCCCCTGTCCTACTGCCATGGAGGAAAGAGGAAATTCTACAAATGCGTTTGCTTCCAGTTTCTCACCTGTTTATTCTAACACAGCCATACTTCTTAAAAGTAAAGAACGTTCCCCGAATTCATATGCCTACAGTTCAAAACAGGTTATTGAGAATTTTTAGTTTAAAACCATACTCACCCTTCCATTTTCCCATAATCAAAGCTAGCATGAAAAGCTGCAAAGCTATGGAAGTATTTCCACAGCTTTTCAAAATCAAAATATCACTGACCATCAGACAGAAACAGGTGTGTTACTTCAAGCCCACAGGACAAAACAAATCAATGGGACAAACACCTCCTTCTGTGTCCTTACCAGCACAGAGCGGAACCAGTGCCAGTCCAACTTGCTTGGCTTATGAACAGTGGCCAGGCTGGATGTTCTCTCCATCTATCACTTTAATTGCTGTCGTGGGGCTAAAAAATTAAAGTTAAAAATGATCAAGCCACGGTACGGCGACTGCCTTGCGCTGGCGGCCCTGGCGACTGCTTTCTGCTCGGGGGCCGCCCGCCCCCATGCCCGCAGGGTTGTTTTTTTCGGTCGCCCCTTCCCCCCCACCACCACCTCCGGCGGTGTGGACGGCAGGCACTGCTGCTGGGGGTGCGGCTCCGGTTCGATGCAGAGTTTCGGCGCTGTGCGGCCCCGGCTTTGCTGGCCAGCACGGGTGGTGATCGCGCCGTCCAGAATGACTGCGGGAGGCGCGATTCCGGTCCCGGGCTGGGGTCGGCCATGGCCCCGCTCCGAGCCGAGGCGGGGCTGGGGCGCAAAGCTGGTCGGGCTGTGCCCACAGCCGAGGCGTGCGCCGGTGGGGGGTTGCAGCGGGGAGTGCGGTTCCGGCCCGGTGCGGAGTAGCGG
>VYZS01074662.1:0-14744 GCA_013400695.1 Neodrepanis coruscans
TCCTTTCAGTTCAACACTTTCCTTGTTATTTTTTTTCTCTGCAACATGAAACCCCCCTATTGCAAAATTCAAACAATGTTCAAAGAATTCTTTTCTGGTTTTCCAGTCCATTCCTATTTACAGTCTAGTTAACACTGTTTAAATTGCAATTCTGTCTGTCTTCCATCAACATTCTTTCCATTCCAGTCCCATTTCCTGCAGTTTCCTCCGGTGGCTTTTGCTTTGCACCACAGTTGTCTGAATTAAGACATACTGCTCTCAGTAGAAACTGGGTTTGCAAACACAGCTTAAAATGTAGCACATGCTGTAAACATCTATTTGAAGGCAGCTGGCAAAACTGAGCTTTACTGTCAGCTGATGTTACTCCAAGAAGTCAGAGGACTATCTGGGGATCAGAGGGCACTTGACAATTGAGCAATGGTTTGCAAAGAGTTAATCATCTAAAGCTTTCAGCAAGCAGAAAAACAGAGCTGTAAATAGAACTGAAAGCTCAGAAAGAGGAGAACGAGAGAGGGCTGGATGGGCCATGGGCAGCACAAGGACTCAAGTATATGAATGACAACATACGTCTAAGGCCTGGAAAGACAATCTAGAAGCAGTGGAGGATGAGGAAGAAAAGGCTGCAGCAGCAAAAATATTCCAAAAATGGTGGAAATGGGGTGAGGGAACCAGGATTTATTAAAAGGGCTTTCCTAGTATGCACATTACTCTTCTATTATGCAATATTTAGACCTTTCCCCACGCAATTCAAACTTCCAAGTTTTTAAACCCCTTATCAAATCTGTAGGAGTCTTCTGGAATCCTTGTGATAGGAAAGGCATTGGTGGCTCACACAGCTCTAAGGACACTGTGGCACTATGTGGATCTTGCCACAAAATAAGTAGAAAATATCAGGAGGGAAGTGTGGTTATCTTTACCCATGGCAAGCACTAACCCTGGAGGAGCCCAGGATTTCTCATGCCCTTTCCAATTCTGAATCCTGTGGAAACGAGTATTTCTTCCCCATCAGAGGATTGCCAAAGCCAGCTGAGTTGTCATTGAGGTCTATTTCTGGCTCCACGACCAGATGTGCAGAGCACCTGGTCCTCAGCCTTAGTCTCTGCTCTGAGTCCTGGTATTGCATGAGCACACACCAACATAACTCTAGAAATTTTACAGCTCACATGGAACTGTTGCCTTCGGCAAGAGCAGTCTTGCTATTACAGCTCTGCTTTGTCCATGATGGGAAACATTCCCGCTTAGCCCCTTGATGGCTGATCTTCACTGCAGCCTCTCCAGGAGCCAACCAGTTGTTAGGACAAGTCCCACTGCGCTCCCTGCAGACAGAGAGTGTTCTGTTGCAGGATCCTGGTATATGGAGCCAGGGCGCAGCACCTTGAGAAGTAAACTCCACTCTTCCCAAACCTCTAAGCTGCAGTTCTATGATAGATCAGGAGTGCAACACTGAAGCATTCATTTACAGGATGTATTTATTACACTGTAAAAAGTCCATTGGATTCATAGCCATTTACTCTGTATGTACACTGGTTGTATTCCCACCCCAACCATAGGTTCCTCTCTGTACAGGAGAGTTGAGTCTGAGTTGGAGTCCCACCCATGCCCCTCCCAGTTACCAGGGGGATTTCCAAGATTGAAATTATTGAGAATTTAACCAACTAGTTGAGGGAGGAAGAGGAACAGCAATGCAGCACTTGTCAGGAAGCCAGGTCTGCTCTGGCCATGAGGAGGGGGAAGAAGAGTGGGATGTCCTTGTTGCAAGGCGGAAGCACAAGAATGACTACCAGGGCCTCAGCTGCAGGGGGAAGAAATATGTGGGATCCCAACTATTAGAAGATGCACAAGGGTCCAGTCTCTGCAGAGCTTCCAGGAGAAAGCCACTGCAGACTTCCTGGGCATCTGTCAGCAGGTGCCACAGATTCCCACATCTGCTCTAGCTGAAGAGGATTTCTCCTAAGAAAGGGGGCTGGTCACCAAAAGGCCGGTGTAGTGAGTGGTGAATAACACATCACTGCTGTGTACTCCAGGGAGTGGCCCCAAAGTGCTTTGTGAGAGATGGCCATGGTACTCTGCTCTCAGCATCTCCTTCTCATCTGCTCAACTAGGCAGAGCCTTCTGTATTTGCTCTCTCCAACCAGAAAGCCTGATGACATTTACAGGAGGAGGCAGGAAAGCTACTGTCCTATCAGACTCCCCTGCTGCCTACTCCGTATCTGGGATGGGGATTGCTGTCATTCATATTGCAGAAGGAAAGCATGTACTTATAGCAGGCAAGAAGCCCTATGTAGCAAACTGGGAGCTGTACTGTAAGCAATCCACATTTCTAACAAAATTCTTTACCTGCTAAACCCAGGCATGCCCAGAGCCCAACAAAGCAGTGTGACCGGAATAGTGGGCAGGAAAGCTAGGGAATGGCTAGGGAATTGTCCAGGGACTGGACTAATCTGAAGAGGCAGCCCTGTAATGCAACTACTCTTTAATGTGACATCAATAAGTTTCCCCTCTTTACCAGATGAACTGGTGGCAGCTTGGTCCCAGGCTGCTGGGTGCGGGTGTTGCCTGGCCCCTGAGATTGCAAAGGCAAGAAGGTCAGTGGAACTGGGCATCCCTCCAAGAAGACAGGAATTTCTAGGCAGATTGCTAGGTTTTGCCACAAGAAGGAAGCAGAATGGGATGTACTTCAGACGATTGTGGCAGCAGCCCTTCTGCTCAGGTTAGCATCATCTTCTAAAATAAACATGCTTGCTACCAGAGAACATTTGGCCAGCATCCTCAACACACAGAACTTCCTCAGCAGACAGTTCTCAGATACTCTCAAATTAATTGACTTCAGAGGTTGTCATAGGGTCAGTGGGCCGTGGAGTAGCTAAGAGGGGAACAGGCGAGGTGGCTTCAATTAGGGCTGGGTTGAGAATGATTGGAAGAGTCATAGGTGGCACTCCAACCTGCAGGGGAGAGGCAAGAGGCTGCAGAATAAGCGGTGGCTGTGCTGTTGTAGGAGGTATGTCTGTAACAGGGCTTGTCTTTGTTGAAGCTGATGCTGGGAAAGAAGGAGAGGCAGAAGTGCTGGTGGTAGGCGAGGCAGGTGCAGTGGCTCTCTCAGACTCTGGAGAAAGAAAGAGACAAAATATATCCTTACACAAGTCCTGACAAAGTCACCTATTAGCTCAAAACTAAGCAGGGTTGAAGAACAACTCAGGGACTTTTGAGACTTTCCCTTTCCATACACCTTCATATGGGGGGCCCTGAGGAGTAGGCATTCTGCCTACTCCAATAACCTCAGCAAGAAGGCCAAAACCTATCCATTTGGAAGCACAACAGTTCACAACACTGGTCATCACAGACCATACAAGGATCTGCAAGGAAAAGCAGATCTGTGCCACTGTGCTGGGAAGATGATTCCAGAAAATTCCAGAGAACAGAACTCACCACTGGCAGCCAGTTCACAAGGCTTCTCCAAAGCAGCCAGGTGGGTGGCTGATCTCACATCCCCCACAGGAGGAGGGGGCAGGGCAGACACTATTGATTTCTGATGCTGTTGTTCCACTGCTATGCTGGGGGCAGGATCTAGAAAGACAAAACATACAATGAGACCACACACCTGTTTGCTTTCTTCTTTTGCTCACCCTCAATTTGCCCTTCTTATGCCAAGCTCCCACAGCCTCCTGTAACTATTATTTCATCAGCATCCAGGCTCAATGGCAGCTAGGTAATGGACAAGATGCAAGCACTGCTCCAAAACCTGTTTTCTTAAGATTTTCCAGCCCCTCGTACCTTGGATGACTGTCTGTTTGAAGAGCTCATCCCGCAGCCGAGGCAAGAAACAGTCAATGCGCTCCCAGGTGATCTCCCAGAGATCTGAGTATCCTGTCCGTGAATCAGCACTGTGGAATATCCCAGCTGTATCCATTACGAGCAGCATATTCTTCAGAGACTCTGGAATGGCCTCCAGCTATAATCAAAGACAATCCTCAGGACACAGAGAATGGACATACAGCAATGAACAAAAGCTCGAAACAGCTGATGTGCTGCCTTAGAAACAGAGGGCAAGGTGAGAAACCATGGAACAAAATGGTTTGGGAAGGATTAAAATGTTAACCCCCCAAAAAAACCCACACCAAACCAAAAACACCTTTCAAGTTTAGAAGGTTAAAAGTGGTGAATTGTTGTCCAAAGCACTGCAGCATCACATTCATCACCTTACCAGTAAGTCACTGGAGCCAGCATGCATGTATTTGTCCATAAAATCCAAGATTGTGAGCCACAGGGCAGCAAAGGTGGTAAGTGAGAGCAGAGGGGAGAGATGCTGTAGGAACACCTGGGAAAAAACACAACTCCTGTCAACAAGTAGTATGAGGGCTGCTGCTCACAGTCTGACAAGCCAGTCTTTGCACATTTGGATTCCCCGTCCTTGTGACAGCCTGGGAGCATGCACAGGCCTGGCCTGAGGATGCCTCAAGTCTTCTGAGCTGCATATGTGGAGGACTAGATCTTGTCTCTCTTGCAGGAGGCCCCTGCAGTCTGCATCACCATGTCTTTCAGCCCCTCCAGACTCTCTGCCTGAGATCAGGAGTATCAGCTTGTGATACACATCATTTCACCATGAGAACAGACTGTCTTCAACTAATATTGGGTGAAATACTTCTCTCTCTCTCCATCATAAAGTCACAACCTCCTTCTTGACAACTTTTCCAAGGACTAGGATCATGGAGACAGTTCCGGAAAGAAGTCATGTTCCAGCAACAGAAGCTGGTGGAGAAGCCCAGCACTAAAGACAGTCAAACTGGCACCCTGACACCTACCCAAATCTAAGATCCTGAGAAGCAAACATAGCAGTTTCGTTTTCTTGAGGAACATGGTTTCCCCCGAGCTTTCAGGCAGTAGAAGCATGCTCACCTTGGAGAGTAGTGTTGAGGCTCTCATCCTAGTTTCTTCCATCCCACCAACGTCAGCTGGGCTGATGTTCTCAAGTAGCTTAGTTAGCAGAGGAAACAGCACCTGTTGGATCAGACACACTGATATTTTAGAGCTGAAAAATGACTAACGAGATTTGTCCAGACAGCCTTACAGAAAGGAACTGGCTTTTGGGACTGATGGCTTCCAGGCAGAGACCATGAGAGAAGCAATGGGGAGTAGACATCAGTGGATTAATTTCAATATTCCAAAAGGCTCTTCCAGGAATCTAAGCAGAGAGGAACTTTTCACAGGAGTAAGTAACGTCTTGTCTGTTATAGTGAACAAGCTGCTCAAGAAGACAGTACTGAAGTAGGATACCATTCTTTCACTCCTGCATACAGATATGTTCTTCATAATAATGCTGTCCTGCCTACATGCCTAGCCCAGCCAGGTTACCTTGTTGAAGCAGGACTCCCATTCCAGGGCATCCAGGGCCTGCAGGTCATGTACCAGGAGGGCCCGCTGCAAGTAAGTGAGTGCTTGCATCCGTATCTGGCGTCGGGCATCACAGCACAGCCAGGCAATACCTGCAAGAGAGGGATTCAGGGCAAAACCCACAGAGGAAGTGTCACATCCCTACTTCCCCAATCTAAGGTAAAAAGTCTAATGAAGAAAAAAACCAAGAATTATACTTGTTCCAGGCCATGGACTGGCAATCTACTGTCAGAACTAGAAATGTTGGCAGCTAACTCATGCTAAAGATGTCTTTCCAAATCTGATCCAAATTCTTTTGCAATTACAACAGATCCTAAAAACAACTCTGCCTGCCTTGTGCAGTTAGCTCTTGGCTCCTCAACTTTCCTGCCATTATTTTGGAACTATCTCTGCTTGCTCTCATCACCAGCTTTACCCTGTAGCAAAGGACACCAGCAGTTGGACCACAGTGTTCGGGAATCCGCTGTGATTTTCCTGGCTGCCGTCTCCAGGTGTCGCTGCTCCTCTGCCCAGGAGCTGTAGATGCCGGCTGCTCGTGTGTGCAAGGTGTGCATGAGGTCCAGAAGCTGCAAGTACACGGCACAGTAAGAAATACACAGGACTTAAAGTTTTGAAGCAACTCTGATTTCTGCTCTTTTCCAAACCAATGCTAAGAGGCTCACAACTACTCAAGCCTGCTTCCTGTATGTCCATAACCATGCACAGCTATAGTGTCAGGCCCTGCTGTCTGCCCTCCTGAAGTGGTCAAGTGCCAGGTATCTTCAACAAGATTTGTGTCAGCTCAGTAGCCATGTCAATCCCGTATTTGAGGAACACCATTCCAGTTCTGCCAAAAGGATGAATGGACTCTTTCCTGACATAGAGCGTTGATTCTCCCAGGCAGAGCAAAAAAACCAGTGATTCATCGGTGCTGTCCAGGAACAAGTCTCTGCACCTTTGTTTCCTTAACAAAAAAGGCATGAAGCACATGCAAAATTCCCTCAGAACAGCTCTGTATGGGCACATGACAGCACTCTATAATCAGTTTACTACTGAACTGAAGCCCAACAGCCTGACAATCAGAATGCCTGTGCCTTCACATCTTTGAAGTACCAGCAGGAGAGAAATTACTCCCTTAGCCCAGTCCTCTGTACTTGAAATCCCAGTGCCTCAGCCCACAGGGCTTTCCCTTTTCTACAAGTTCAGATGTCCTGTCAGGCTCCCTGCTAATCCTACATGAACCTCATGCCTCCATGCTCTTGATCCACATCCATCTTATACCTACTATACTGATTCACAGTTTCAAACCTTCTCCTTGCTTTCCAGAGGACCTCTCCATTGCTATTCTGCTTTTTCCAGGACAAACTGAATGTACAAATTCCTTTTTTAATGCAGAACCATACACTGCCACCAAAGCCACCCTCTGCCATCCAGCGCCCACTAACCCAGGATGGAGCCCCATAAAGAATCCCAGTGATTACCTAGCGAGGCCCTATATATGGGAAAGGAGAGGAGGAAATCCTTGCTATACTTACGTCCTGACTAACCTGTAAAGACACAGTGTGGTAGCTGGCAGGGATGCTCTCATCCTCGTCCTCATCACTGTGTGTGTGCGCCTGGTGCTGGCTCAAGGCACGGGATCGCCGTGTGGAGCTCTCCTTTGGCTTCTTTTTTAACCGACTGGATTTACTGTCATACCTGTGGCTCTTCCCTCTTTTTTCCTGGGACTTGTAGCCTAGAAAGTAAAAGGCAGCAACATACCATACACCAGTCCACCACAACACTTTCTGCCTTTTAACACACAAAGCAGCCACCTTTTGATATCCCCAGCGGAGGGCCCTGTCCTGTGAAATGACCACTACCTGCTTGTAGAGGACCCAGCATCCTCAGGAGCAACTTTCAGCAAGAGCTGGTATTGCTGCATCCACATGAACTCCAAACCTACCCTCCCCATCCCAGGGAGGAGGATAAAAATAAGGTTCCTGCCATCAGCAGGAGCCAGGATGCTTTTCGGATAGTAGACAATTTTCTGGGAGCTGGGGACTTGTTCCCCGACAGTGTATTTCACACTTGTTGCCAACTGGCCACCCCAAGCCCAATCCTGATTGTCAAGCAAAGGGCCATCTTACCCCCATTCAAGCTGGCCTCCACAAAGATACGTATTGTTTTGACACACAGCTCGAAGTTCTCAGGTGTAACATGGGCAGCATCTCGCACGATGAAGGACAGGGACTCAACACATTTCATGAGAGACTTTGTGTCATGTGGGCCCAGATCCAGCCCCACAGTCAGGCTGTACTGGTTGACGAGAGGGGATGGACCCAGCCTGTTCAGCCCAGCAGTGGATCTGGAAGTGTCAATGTCATCTTTCCCCACCTGCAGGGCACAGCAAGAGTAGCAGGAGAGGGTAGCATAAAAAACAGCACCTCATGCACACACTGAAAGGGCCTTTCTTCTGAAGCCAACAGGTAGTGTTTCTGTAGGGTCCATTTCCCTTTCTTCCTCATTTGCCTTTATCTCCATCTGTATCCCGTCCCATCCTCCCTTTGTATTTTCAGCTCATCTTAGATCTCTTTTCTACTGTCTTATTCTTTTTCTACCTACCAGACACTCTGCTTACAATCATGCTAGGAGTAGTCTTCTTTGAACACCAGAAGCCCACTGGCTACTCACCACTAGCCAGCCACTGTTCACGACATCCACATCTGTCACTGAGCGATGCATCTTGCCTGGCTTCCCATGGTCTGTGTACACCTCTGAATCAGAGGTATAGCCACGGTCTAGGCTCATGTCACTTGGATGATAAGAGGAGGAGACCTCACTGTCTGATTGAGCACCTTCAAAACAAAAGGCATGGGATTTAGATCAAAGCCAAACCAAGACCTGCAAGAGTAGCTGTGGATAAGTGAGAAGCAATCCTGATTAGTCAGATCAGCATCAGCCAGGAAGAAACCAGCCTAGGCCTCTCCTCCTGTAAGACTTGTTTCTCCCCTGTATGTTTTGCTTTCTCCTCCAGAGAGAAGGAGCTTTCCATACTGTGCTATGTCACTTGTCAGCTTTACCTTAAAAAGACGTGAAGTCTAGTGCTTCAACCCTGTGCGAAGAATGAGATGTACCATACCTTTTAACAACTACTGGAGGTGCCAACTTCAGCCAAGACAACTCCAAAAGCACAACACAGAATGACATGGCCCCTCTGTGGTCACTCAGCTCCACACTAATACTAGACAGGTCTTTCTCATGAACAGCAATCTATGTTAGCATGTTCCACACCTGTCAGAACTACCTTCCCTGACAATTAAGATAACTTTAAATTTCACCTGTCCCAAGACAGAAGCCTTTGCAAGGGACAAATTTAAGCTACGTATATAACATTATTTAGAAGCAAAAACTCAATTCTCTCTATTGTTCAACACTATTTAGAAACCCATGAACAGACAGTGAACACAGTGCACCAAGTATTTTCAGGAGGTAAAGAGAACTAATGCTCTGATGTGCAAGGTGCCAAGTCAAGCAGTTTGCTCTTTCAGGAAAGACAGAAGCAGTAAAAAAAAAAAAAAAAAGGGAAGAAAAGAGAGAGATGGGAGAAGATAGCCCTTCCTAGCAAGGAAGTTCTAGAAAGAAAACAAAGCTTTCTGGAAAACTCTTTTCTTGCTCTTTGCTTGAGTAGTCTGAATATATCAGCATCAAATACACTGCCAGCTGGCTAAAGCAAAACAGAAAAATATGCTGAAAAGACCCTCTTTCTAACACAGTCAATAGAAGTGGGAAATAATGGGTTAGTCTTGTGGGAATGGTTCAGCATTATTAATACAAATAGATTTAGAAATAGATTTAAATAACAACTCCCCATGTAAGATCCTTAAAATGGGGACAGAAAGGAATCAGTCCCACAAAAGAAGCAAGTATGACAGGAGCAGCAGCTGGGTTTACATTACATGCCCAGATGAAAGATTATAGTACCCAAGGCACCAGACCACAACCAGCAGAAAATGCTCCTTGGGTAGATCAAAGACCTTCTACAGCTGCTACAACTGATACCAGTTTTCCTCCCACTGCTCCCTGAGGGACTAGCACCTGGATTGCTGCTCACTGAGTAGGAAGAGATGGCAGAGTAGACACAGGGACAGACCATGAGGTAGGAGTGAACAGCAGGTGCTGGTCTTTAATCTTGCTAATGTAGTTTAATATCAGCTTTGTTTTCTTGTAGTCCCCTTTGCTAATTGAAAAGCTTGAGGAAGCAGCTGCTTATCTGGCAGGCAGGCATCAGATTTCCTAGCAAAAGCTGGCCTGTCTTACCTGTGTCGTTATCTGCCCTTGCTGTAACCTGCAGGGCTGCAGGCGGCTTCACCCCAGACCCAATACACTCCAGGAGGGTGAAGAGTGTGTACCAGTCATCCCCAGAGTGAATGTTGGCAGCATTGGTCTTCAGGAGCTCATGGAGGCCATAGGCAACCTCATGGCTAACTCTAGACAGCACATTTGGCTTCATCATAAGCAGGATACGTAATGAGAGGAGAACCTGGCCAGAGAAGGAGACAAGAACAACAGACCTTATTATTTACATTCCATTCTCCAGCAATGCACCCCTTCATTTATTGAGAGCTACTTACAACTGCTGTTTGTTGTTATCTGCAGCACAGAAGGTTAAATACAGGTCCATCCAATAGCAGCCAGTTTCCTGTGTTGCCAGGGGTAGCCACAAACCCTCCCAGTAACCGCATTTCAAAAAGTCTCTTACCTGTGCACTGATTTCTTCTCGACGGAGGAGTCGAATGGCCAGTCTCAGCAGCCCCACCACTGCCCTCTCCACCAAGAAGCAGAACTCCATTGCATGGACACAGAGGTGATAAAGGTGGTCTCGGACAGTTTGCCAGACACAGGTCACACGGTCCCTAGCATAACAGGGAGGAGGGAAAGGGTATGATGAAAGGACGTGAGAAAAGCAGGATCCAGCTACCTCTCCCAGAACTCCAGTCAACCCAGTATTTAAAATCAATGAAAAACTCCAGCCGGGAGACATAAGAACAGACACACAAAACGAACAAATCCATCAAATTTCTTGCAAAAGCAATCAGGTGGGAGAATTCACCCTCTGGAGTTTTGTTTATATTCTCTAGATTTCAGAATACAAGCAATAATTCAAGAGCTAGTAGTCATTCTGTTTGCACATGCTAGAGTGGAGTTGTTAATCTCTGAAATTACAGCCACATGCTGTTTCAGCTGGCAAATCAAGCACACAAGGAACCTATCCCCGGGACCCAGGCGGTAGCTGCAGTGACGCAGTGATGCTACCGTGAATTTGCATGTATTTCAAGGTTGTACCTATTCTCTAGAACAATCCTCAGAAGCATCTCCAAGCAGAAGGCTGCATCCTCTTCATCATATGTCTCCTCATCAGGAGTCACAGAGATTAGAGCCTGGAAGAGCAAGAAGATTTTTGTGAATCACAAGCTCCCAAAAATGGGGGACCAACCACTGAGGACCAACAAAATGCTTTGAGTCTGAGTAAAACTGCACTCCACTGTCTGCTGAGGTCATGCATAGGCTATCAAAAATACATTGAACAGAGGTCAAGCTAAATATATGGAAAAATGATATATTTTTTATTATGCAAGATGCAATAGCCAGGAGCTTCTTGCTAAAAACATGTGAAGCACAGAAAAAGGAGACATACCTAGGAATGAGCACAAATACTGGAGCTATTCCTCTCAAGCCATCAGCTTGCATATGAAGGGAGAATTCCTGACATAATAGGAGTAGGAACAAAATGTTTCCCTGGAACTGAGATGACATTCCCCCAGGGAGANGGTCAAATATTTTTGTACAGCTCTTGCCTCTAGAGAGGCCTTTTAGAATGCTCTCATTAGACACACAGCGCACCAGAAACAAAAAACTTTCAAGCTCCTACACAGAGCTACACATACTTTCAAACACTTGCCAGGAGTCCTTAAGGCTTTTAGAATGCATTCCACAATTTAATGTTTTCTTATACTACCAACTTGTGGCTGCCAGCATAGAAGTTAATTTTAATAGTTGAACTAATTACTAGTTTCATATCCCAAATAGTTTCAAGACCTCCTTTGGGAACAGAGGAACTAGGTGAGTACACAGCACATCTCCATGATCATGCACAGCGTATTGTTCCATCACCAGCTCAGTCCCTTGCCCAGTATCTCTCTCACCTTCATGAGCTCCTGGAGGGATTCGAGTTGGAGGAATTTGCTTTCTGTGATCAACTTCTCAGGATCACATTGCTGCAGAAGACAGAAAAGAGGACTGTGCTTCTGGGGGATGTGGAAGGCATACAAACAGATCCTCCAGAAACACATCATGTTCACAGGAAAGGTAGAGATAGTGGCTTTAACACAATTACCTGGAGGAAAACTCCTGCCAGCTAGCTCACTCTTTAACATCAATTACTTTTAGCAGACCTGATCTGTGCTAGATAGATTTTGACAGATAACTCCTCTAAGTCCACACACTGGTCCAACCCCAGATTCAGATTTTGTTGGTACCATATGCCTTAACACTCTCTTGGAAAAGATTAGTTGTTTGAGAATTCATTGCTTTGTCTTCAAATATAGGACTGCGATGCCAAGGGAAGATCCCACCCTCTTGTGGGAAATTGTTCCTGTTTTCATGTGTGCCCAGCAGCACATAAGACCAATTAGCTGTCAATTCAGATATGCTTCTCCATAGTTTCTTACAGTTGCCAAGTTTCCTGTTACCTGCAATACTGCCTAGCAGCATGCATACTTATGCTTCTGTTGCCTTTTACCCATATAGTACTGTCACCAAGAAAAAAGTAGTCCTCCCACAGCCTGTATGTTACCTTTATGCATTCCAAAGCTGCTCTCTTTGCCTCCTGTGTTTCTGTAGATGGCCCTCTCATACCTGATTGCTCTGTCCCACTAAGGGTGAGCCAGCTAACAAAACTCAGTACAGTTGATTCACCACTGCAAATCAGAGGATACCAGCATCAGGAAAACAAGAAATCACATTCTTTTCCAACTTTGGTACAAAAAGGACTGCCTAGGACATCTACACCACTCACCGGTTAGATGGCGTCTCCTCACGCTGCAGGTAGATTTTGCCATTAGGATCCACAAAGTCTTCAACCTGGAATACAGACCAGGACATGCACATGTTCACTTCTTTGCAGCCTTTCCCCCCAGCCCTGTAGTATTTCTCTTAGCGATGAAACACTACACCAAACCACCCATGTGTACGCAGTCAAACCCAGCTCTTCACCCTCTACCCTGCCAGTAAAGTGTCACTTTCATCTGCCAACATCAATGCTGTGCTCTAAACGTGTCCCTCTTCTGCACAATGCTCAAAATCCGTTCAAACAAAATAAATGCTGGAAATTTCTGAAATCCAACAAAAACTAAAATGAGAAAAAATGAAACCCTAGAGGAGAAGCTGCACAGAACTCAAACACTACACCCTTCACAGGCTTCCAAGCTCTGTACACACTTTACCAAAGCCGGGCCTTCAAAAGAGAGCTCTCCTCCTCCTGGAACTGGCTCTATGAAAAGTCAGCTTCCCACTCCTCTAGCTCTTCAATTATTCGGCTGTATTATTACCTCCACCATGGCCTTGGGCAGCAGCTCTGCTCGGAAAAGCTGTAGCATGGCCTCCATGATGTTTTTCCAGCCCTCTCGCAGAATGTCACCGTGGCGATGGGCCAAGTGAAACACAGTCTTTGCTGCAATATGGGCCTTAGGATTACTTCCAAAAACAGTGGGCAGGTTCTCAATAGACTGCAGGAAAGAAGAGGCAGTGGCAATCAGTCAGAAAGAGATGTTTTCTTTTCAACACAGATTAGGGCAGATGCTTCAGAACTGGTTATAGGAAAGACAGCAGTTCTCTGTACGATGCTTGGATAACTCCTCAGCTCATATTTACTTTGCACAAACACAGGGACAAGATGGCTGACCTGATACAAGCTGAATTACTGAACCAGCCAGACATAGGCTCCCCAAGAATGACAAAAACACAGAACATTTTGAAAGCACTTACTGAAAACTCGCTAACACTAATTTGTCCTGCTACAAAAACTTGTTTCAGGATAAATGCCTTGTACAAAAAGTATGACATCTTCTCTGGAAGCAGCAATTACTCTGCCCTGCTGTTAGAGAAGGAAATTAGGGCCAAAAGCATCACTGACTTGCAAAGTTACTCCTACCACTACTTAACAGCAAGACAGAAAAAGTAAGTGATGAATCCTGACATGCAGTCTCTGCCAATAATTGCTGGATCACAAATCCTCATAATCTGTTCAACGCACTCACAGCTTTTCAAAATACAAAAAGTGTGCTAAGTCATTGAAACCAACCAAGCATATGCTGCCAAAACAAGAAAAAAACCAGCAATCCTGAGCTAGTATCAGACACTGTAACCTGCTCCATATTTCTGTAGTTGCTTAAGGTCCTTTTGAAAATCTCTTGCTTATGTGGACAAAATCTGCACTTACTCCCTCATCAAGAATGGAAGAGAAGACATGAGATAGGATGGACTGAGTCTCTCAATCTTAGATCTGAAGTTCAGAAAAACTAGCTTTTGCTTCAGCAAAACTGCTAGCAAAACTGTTATCAAAATGGGTCTTGATCTAGAGGCAAACTCCATTAGAAGCACCCATCTGAAAATCTTGCAGAAATGTGACAACCAATTTGTTTCTTTTCCATCATTAGTATGGGGAAACCACATGAATATATATATCACTGGAGTTCCAGAGTGCAAACCCTGGATTTGCCTGATTTTGCATTGTGGTAACAAGCTACAACCACTGAATTAAAACACACATGGGTTTTGCTACTACTTATACACTGAGTATGAGTCTTAACTGTGGATCATGAAGTGGGGCACTTGTCCTTCTTAAATCACTTAATCCACCTCCAGTCCTCTTCCATTCCTCTTCTTTCAACCAAAGTGGCCATGAATAGCAATGGATGACAAGACTTGGGAAGTGCTGAGCAGATAAGTGACCCTTAGATGTTCTTCCCTTGCTTTCTAACAGTTGCTCTTTGCTTTGTCTCCTCAGTTCTTTAAGAGAGCCCCTCCTTCTCCCTTTCCTCTAGACTGTCTCTCAAATATTTGTTCAGTTGTCCTATTACACTACTGTCTCCAATCCTTACAGGAATTTAGGACACCAGAAAGTAATTGGTGTACTTGGAATCTGGCCGAAGATAAGAACTCAGAACTCAGCCTTCTTCAAATCCAGAAGTCCCTGATTTTATGCCATCACCAAAAGACACGCTTGCTTAATTTCCAGAGACCTTGAACTGCTCCAGATTCCCGTCTCACAGCTAGATGGGATGCATCTGGCAACAGCTGGTGCATCTAAGGGGTTAGTCTAGTTGCTTCTACTGTGT
>VYZS01074669.1:15024-28482 GCA_013400695.1 Neodrepanis coruscans
CAGTTGATGAGGTACACTTGGTTTCTTCTTTCTCTGTTTCACCTCCAGAATATGGCAAAAGCATGTGTTCAGACTCAGACTGTGCCGTTTCTAATGACTGAGAAATAGTATCTTTCTGTCTTGTTTCAGTTAGAGTGGAATATTTCAATTTAGCTGATGGAGCGCTAGGTAGGTAAGACTTCTGTTCTTCCGTCTTGGGATGTTCTGATATGGATGCTGTAGGCAAAATATGCTGGGTACTTCTTTCTGCTGAAACAGACTGGGGTGCAGAATTGGGCTGAAATTCCTGCTTCTTTGGTTCATCCAGATGCTCCAGTGCTGGCAGCAAGGAGTGGTGTGGTTTCATGTTTGCGTTTTCAGCTGAGGGAAGAGGCACTTGTTTCTCATCACACTCTAAGGACATGGTGGTTGTTCCCTCTGTTATTGATGGTTTCGAATTACATTGCTGCTTTCTGGCTTCTTCAGCAGGGTAGGACTTAAGTGAATGTCCTGATACCTGATTTGAAGTCTCCAAGAGAGGTTGCCTGTCTTTTCTTTCTTCATGTTGAAGAGTTCCTTCTTTCATTTGAATAGGTTCAGTATTTTCAGATGAAACGTCATCTTTCTTAGTAAGTGGTTTTTCAAGAGGTTGTGTTGATGAAGAAAAGCTTTGATTTGCATGTGCTATAGCTTGTTCTCTTTGCTTCCTTCTTCTCTCTGATGGTGTTTCAAGAATTCTACTTCTTGCTCCCTGAAAAGGTTTTGGATGTGTTGTTTCTGAGTGTGAACTAAACTTCTGCAATCTTTCTTTTACTGATGTTTCAAGGAACTGTTCAGAGTCTCCTGAAACTGAGCTACTTCTCCGGATTCTGGTTTTCTCCAATGTTTCAGGGGCTGGCCTAGTCCCTCNTCTCCAATGTTTCAGGGGCTGGCCTAGTCCCTCCAAAAATTGAGTTGAACAGCTGAATTCTAGCTTGTACTGGTCCTCCAAGGATTGGACCAACTTTTCTCAGTCTGCTCTCCCTAAATATTGATCTTATTGGAGCACGTTTTACCGGCTCTTCTGCAATGTTCTCTAGATCTTCTTTATTATCCACCATTTCCTCATCTGTGTCTTGTGCTTCCACCCGCTCAGTGTTCAACATGGAAGCCTGCACATCTCCTAGAACAGTTCTTGGTTCTTGCCTCTGCATTCCAGAGGAGTCACGTTTTTTATTGTTCTGGTCTCCTTTCAGGCTTGTAGCCATTGGCATCCTATTTGAAGATTTGCGTGTTCTCTTCCGAACAATCTTACCTTCATCCATAATAAAGATAACTTTTCCTGGAGGAGAACCTACTGGTGAACTTTCCATACTGTAAAGATCAGAAGTTGTACTAGTTTCTGAGGTCCAGGGAGTAGAACATCTGCTTGAGCTGGTTTCCCAGGTTATTCCACTATCTTCACTTTGACATGTTACCATAGAAAAGGAAGGGTTAGTCATGATATACTGCAGCTTGGGTTTCACATCTTTGCTTTGGATAAGATCTTTTAAACTACAAACAAAAACAACAGAAGAAAAAGAAGCTGTAAAAACACGCAACAAATTAAATTATTGCAGTGAACCCTGAATTTTTTCATTAAAGCAAAAATACTTTTCAGAGTTGTAAAAACACTGCACAAGCATAAATTTTGAAGTACAAGCATCAGAAGATTCTTGTATATGCTTGAAATATTACCAGTATTTCATCTGGTAAATATATTTTAGATGAATTTGTGTAAAACTGCATGTCGCAAGGTTAGTTCAATGAAGGGGAGGTGTTTAAATGCTCTTGACAATGCAGGAAAAACAGTCTTTGATCTGACCTTGTTTTGCCAGTGTGAGATTGAGTTGATTCTAGGGCTAGTCTCCAACATGTGTTTATATCACAGTATAAATTAAACCTTGCATTAAACACTCAGAAGATACTGTCAGTGTTTTAATAGCACCACACTTGCTTTAAACAAGTGTGAATGATTATACAATGTTCAAAGTAGTAGAAAGTCTATCCACTAGTTTGTTACTGTCTTGTCATGTTTCATCCCATAAGCACTCTACCTACTTAACAAAGTAATTGAGAATGCATTCAACAATAAAAATATACTAAGCCCTCCATGAATGAACGAATGATGTTTCATAAAGCTAGCTTAAATCTTATGATGGGTAATCAATACGCTATGATATGCTGTCATCACAACTCTCAGTTAAAAAAAGAAAGCTGGAGAAATGTTTTTTGGGAAGTTTTAGAAAGAAAAAGAGTCTTCAAAATGAGAGGCTAAAGACTAGCAAAAGCAATTAAAAGACATAAAGTGGTTGGGGGATATGTGTGCATTTTTAGGACTGCAAAATGTACTCAAAAAAAAAAGCATAGAAAAGGTAATTAAAACACTCCAGTATTTTTGAGTAGACAGTAGTTCATTCATGGAAATCATATTTGTAGCTGATGGACAAAAAGGCAAAGTATCTCCTGGACGAGGCACAGCCTTGAGTAGGGCAGAAGTGATGAAGTCTCTGTCACTCCTATGGAAGAAGGGACACACCTATGGCCACAAAACATCCTGCTTCCACTGAATGGAAGAATGGGTTGCTTTCCAGTTGATTACGATAAAGCACTCAAGCTAAAGTGAAGAAACCTAGCTCCTGACCATGAGTTCAGAGAAGCAGAACCCATCTGACCAAATGCCAAAGGCTGTGACCCAGCACCACACAGGTGCCAGAGATTCCTGCAGGCTGCAGAGGCAACAACACCAAGAAGCACTTGGATTCACTTCAGAGGGTGCTGAGCACCAGGAAGGAGGCAGATGTCTTTGAAGGAGAAGAAGAAATCCTGTGGATAATCATAATGTCTCCATCAAACGAACTCTCTGAACTGTAAGGTTTCTGTAAAGGTCACTCAGAAAAACCACTCAGTACCTAAATGAAGCAGAATGGTAATCCTGCTGCTAGCAGTGCTGTCTTACCTTTCCATGAATTTTCTTTCCAGAGTATAGGACAAGAAGGGCTACTCTGGGCTGGCCCATGCTCAGGTCTGTGCAGACAGAGCACAGACTGTCTCCTCCCTGTTGTCCTCAGTGCTAACTAAAGACTGAAGTCACCCTGTGGGACAACAGCCTGACCAGCCAAAGATGGGACAACACAGTATCAAACTCCAGTGTTGGAACTTAAAGCCAACTGTGGTGGCAGGGCTGGCCTGGAAATGGTGACTAGCAGGACAACTTGGACTGAAAACCACAGTTCAAAGTCTGAGAGTGCAATAGTAAATAATCACATCTTATCCAATCCCCACCTCTCCTTCTCCAAGCCCAGCCCTTAAACAGGTATAAACCCAAGATTAAAGCTGATTTTCTGCCATGGTGTATACTCTCTAGCAAGGCTAGCTCCATAAGGGAAAGCTTACAGGTTGGAGGAAGAGGCACAGCAAACACATCTACACTGATTTCTCTGTTAACTTTTCCTTTACCAATTCCATGGTTTGTCATTAAGTTGACTGGGCCATAGCAAAATAAAATTAAATTAAAAAAAATAAATAGCAGTAGCACTAAGGAAGCTTTCTGTTATTTGAGTTGACAATAACAGATGACTAATTTTTTTTAACATTTTTCAACATCTAAATCACACTCATATTTTTAAACTTATTTTTCTGCACCACCTGGTCCTATTAAATAAAACTTCATGCGGAACAGAGCAGCACTCCCACTTTAGCTGATATTAGTGAATAAGAATGGGTTGCCCTGGCCCTGCCTATGCAAAAAGCTTGAATTATTCATATCATTATCTCATTTTCATGGCCACAAACTGGTCTCAGTTCGTATTTCTCTACAGTGTGATGAGATGGTGCTTTACACGTTTAATAACAGAATGAAAGACACATAATTCAAACATTTGCTTCCAACACACTTCCAAATGCTGCCCTAGTTTTGTGAAAATTTATATGCTGCACAGTAACTGAAAGACCCCTCTCTAGTGAGAGGAAGTATATGCCATTACACGAAGCTATTTGCAATGTTTCAGCTCCATAAAGGCAGATATGAAGCCACTGACATCCAGGGACAAAAGCCAGTGATGTCTTGTTTCGGTGTAGATATTTCACACCCAATCCTGTTGGCACATATGCTGTCAGTTTGTTATTTCACTGCTAGGACATTGACTTAAACTTTTTATAACTTCTGGAGACACTGACAATCAGTTTTGTGCTTCCTGCCATAACAGCTCAAAACCAGATTTTTCTTACCACCTCCCCCTGCTTCTCACAGCCCTCTGCTTCTCATTACGACTTCCATGCTGCGTCCAGTGGGGTTTCATGTTTCTAGTCCAGCCTGGCAGCCCGGGAACATGTTGCTTATATATCATTCCAGAGAGGAGTTTTCATCTCCCCAGCTGCTGGAGCAGTCATTTTCAGACACATTGTGTGTGGGGTGTGCACACCACCACTATCGCAAAGAGATGCAGCCAGCCCATGAGGTTTCTAAAATCATCACAGCCCCTCTTTATCCTCTTCACACCAGACCTTATCATTGCTGGTATCATCAAAATTTGTTGCTGTTTGCTGCATAACATCTCACAAGATGAAAACAATGCAGATAAAATGACCAAGATGTCAGCCTAGGGCTGTGCTCTGTACTGACTAGATCTCTCATTCTCTGAATTCTCCTACTTCAGATGCAATGCAGTGAGGAAACTGGTATTGGCCAGCTTGCCTTTCTTAAATTCTGTATTCCTGTTCTTTCTGCCTTTACCATGCTGCCCCTTTCCCTTACAGTAATCAGTATGTTCAGCAAGGTCTCTGTCTATTGCTTTGCATTTCTAAGGGTTATAGCTCATCCATCTCCTTCTTCAGGCTAAGAGGATTAGGAGCTACAGAAAGTCACCATTTTAAGCCCAGCCTTTCACTTCAGAACCTATCGCTGACTTTCTTCAGTGTTAATGATGCTTCTTTTGGCAACAGAGTGGCTCATGCATCTGTTTGAATTCAAATGAATAATTATCTAAAAAGAGTAAGACAGCCACCTGTCCAGCTACAAAGCTGATTTTAATTATGAGTAGCTGGAACCGAGGAACTGGGCCTGTCTCTCTTCCTCTCTCTGTTTTGCTCCATCCTTCTTGGAAAGGACACAACCTGTCACAGTGCTGATCTCTTTTCCAGACACCAGGTTGCAGGATCAGTTGGTGCTTGAGAAACTGCATCACCCTTATGGCCCAGAGGTCTGCCATGCTCCTGCACTCTGGATTCTCCACCATACATGTTGTGGAGGGAGCACAGGTATCGAACACTTCAGTCATGATGGGAGACTTCCTTTACACAGTTATTTAATCACTGTGTTGAGACCCAGTGGGGAACTTTCTGAAGTCTGTGTGTTATTTTAGATCCTAACTGCAATGTAGACCTTTATTAAGGATTCAATTAATAAAAAGCTGAAGAAAAACAAAACATGGAGTGCCCGGTTGCAGGAGCCAGTGAGGGCCAGGATGTGTGGTGGAGCTGCAAACTGCACCCCTCCCCCTCCCCCCACCCCACCCCCCCCTCATTACAGTCCCACCTCGGCCTTTTGCCCTGTTCAGCTGCTCTCAGTGACCTTTTGCTCAAGTCTCTACCCCAACATGCTTAAAATGGCTCACACAGCTCTGCTTTGCACGCTCTCACTTTCCCTGCCTATGTGTCTGCTGCATACAGGAGCAAAACAGCCCTGCCAGCCCCTTCCATCCTTGGCAAAGGCAGACACCGCCCCATCTAGGAAACTAAATCACACACACTTTCTTTCTTCACATCTTTCTCTGCTTTGAGCAGGGTATGGTAAACCTTTTCTGGCAAAGACAAATTTCCAGCACTTCCCTCCCCACCCTTTCTTTTCCACTATCCCATTTGCTATCATTCCACTCTTTTGCTCTCCTAGATGTTGCAGCAGCCCCAACATGGTAGGCAGATCACATGTTCAGTGTGCTTCCCTTTCCACTCATTTTCACTTATCATTCCAAACTAGACCCGGGCTCTAAAGATAACACACCTCTGATCTTGTGTAAGGACTGCTTCATTAAAATCAATCAATCAACCGATCAATCAATTCCAGGAATCCAGGACTTTGTCTTCATCTACTGGTTATAGGTCACGACTAAATGAGCAGATAAAATGAACCCCATACCGATTCCAGGCAAACGAGCTATGTAGAAACACTTATGAATTGGCTGTAGAGCCATTTTGATGTAAATCTCATACACAGACACGTCCAGAGACCTTCACACTGCAAAAGGAAAACAGCTGGGAATAGTCTGAGAGACAAAACTATGTCAGAACAGCTTGCCCATCATGTAGTTATTAGAGACATGTATATTCCAGCAGGTATGCAAACCAGTTAAATAGTAAATAATCTTCCTATGGTTAGACTTAATTTTCACCATTACCAACACAAAAATTAAAATCTATTAACTTCAGACTCATGCTTGCCTTAAAGCACACAATACGAATGTTCAAAATATTTTCCATGTTCAGATGATTAATTGGATACATAGAAGTAGAAACAGAAGTCACCTGCCATGATCCATCTATCTCAGATATTAAAATGCCCAAAGGCTAGAAAATATTGCACAAATACTGAGCAGATCGGTGGGTTATTCTGACAAGGATACGAAGCCCTTATCCTATCTTTTTAATAGGATCTGATCTTATGTGTTAGTTTCATTACTTATATAAAACCAAATGATTTAAACATTACATTAAAAAGAGTAATAAAGATGTGAAACTAAAATTCCTCTTCCTTTTATGTGCATGTATTGTAATTTTGGGACAAGTCATAAGTTCTGCTGCAGCTTTTGGGATTTTACCTGCTGCAGCTGCTGCACAGTGTGAAAGCAGAGTGGTTTAATCAGGTCTTAGGCCTTGATGTCCTAGAGGAACACCAAGGCTCTTCCGCTTCTTTCGTTTAGGTGCTTCCTGACCTTGTGTCAGCCATCTTGCTGCATGACTCATATAAAATAAATCAAGGCTAATTAGCATGTTTGAAAGGTCTGAAAGGAGCCATTGGGGACTTTCCTACTGACTGCGACATTGTGCTACCAGATGCTGTTCAACTGCATGTAGAGGAGGAAGGTAGAAGCTGCAGAGAACGTGGGGTTGTTAAAAATAAATTGATGACAGCGGAGTCCAGGATGGGCTGTTTTCAGCCAAGTTTGCATATTAGTTACACATCCTCTAAGCTGCGTTTTTAAAGTGCACGCATACAAAAAAATCTGTTCTGTAACAGGAGCTTGAAAACCTGTTTGTTTACAAATAATTAGCTTTCAGCCCAAGTAAGTTTTTCCTAAGGGCTTGACCTGGTTGTTCTTTCCAGGAGCTCTGCCCAAGCACTCACCATGGGAGGAGGCCTGAAGCTCAAAAGCCCTGCCGACATTTTCAACATCTAAGTAATTAAAGAGTCAGTTTTATTTTTCTAAGCTATTGCTGAGCACTTAGTGCGGTTATGTCTGTGCTAGACCCTATATTTTACATCTCCTTGAACTAGTTAAACTAACCAAATACCACGTAGCATAGCTGCTAAAAACCTCTCTAGGTAGACTCCAACCTTTCTTATTAGTAAGACATGTAAGGATAGAGATAAACTCTACTATGTTTACACTAAAGGGAATGTTTGGTGTGATTTAAATAAGTGGCGAGACACAATGCTCAAGTTTGCATTGTGCAGGCAGCCAGTCAGGCGGCAAGACCCAGCTATGAGGAGCTGCTAACAGGCACATGTAGTCATTCTCCCAGCACAAATAGTAAATAAGTGTGAGGCTATGTAGATTTTCCTCCCTTTTTATCCATTCCTACTTATGTTTTACAATTTGAGTTTTATTATTAGCCATTTAATTTCAGATTTCATTAAAATTATTCCATTAAAAATTATCTAGTCTGTTGTTTCAGTTGTCTGCAGTGAGTAGCTATGTTTCATTGACTTCAGCTGCTTTTCTTGTAGAAAAGACAGACAACTTGCAAGCAGTGTTTATTGGCACATAACCCGTCTCTCTGACAATATGGGACTGAAAAGTGAACACTTCCCTTGGGACTAAAGCAGCATTACACACCAAAGTGTCTCATCACTGTGAAAAGTAGGGAGGTTTTCCAGCAGTCCTGGGCTACATTTCCCTGTTCGGCTTCTGCTCCTGCAGCACTTTGAGTGGGTTAGGCCGCACAGAGTCCCCCACCCCTCTTCTGCCATCTTTTTCCTTCCAGAGACCATCAGCAATGTCAGAAAGCACTCTGAACTGTGATACACACAGAGCAGTGGTAAGCACAGCACTAAAAAAATGTATGACACACATTTCTTAAAAAATGTGTTATTGGAAAAACCTTAAGCTACCAACATTAACGTCTTGCGTTCTTTCTCAAGTATCTATTCAAAACTGACAGGTGCTATTTGAGACAAGAAAGAAATCCTCCTGGTATGTTCCAGAGGACTCTCAAGCCCCATGGTCTCTTGATGAAACCAACTGTGCTGGCTCAGCCAGAGGAGTCTGTCTGCATGGATCTGGTTGCAGACACCTCCATGTCCTGCACAGGACCATTTGGCAGGGCACTTGGGCAACTGCCTTGGTCGTTATTTTCCTGATCATAGGAGAACAATATTAGGACAACAAACTGTTTCTGTGCAAGAGTTACTAAAAAAACAGAAGTATTTAAAAACCCCAGATAAATCAAAGTGATAGAATATTCTCCATTTCCACAAAAATCAGCCACACAAGTCATGAGTGACAGTGGTAAGCACATACAAGTTTTTCCTTTTTAAGGAAAGAAGAGACCAAAGAGGGAGGGACAAGTGGGAAGGAAGAAAGGGCCGTAAAAAGGAACAAATTGTAATGCACCATTATAATCTTTGAGCATTTTCTCCCTGATGAGCATATCTGCAGAACATTTAAGATCCATATGTGACAAAGAGTCAGCCAAAGAAGGAGGAGTGGAAGGAGATGCCACTTGAGCTGGCACATCAGAGGATCTTTAAATAGAAAAAGCTCTCAGGGAACTCGGGTTAGGCGCTTACCACACAAAACTTAATTACAGCCATACTTCTCTAAAAAAAAAAGAAATATTACAGCCTCCCCCCCCCCCCCCCCCGCCTTTTTTTGGTGTTTTTTTTTTTTAAATCTGTAGCAATTGAGTAATGGAAGGGGGAAAGCCACTAAAGATGCCACAGGACCCCAACCCTGGCATCTGGGGCTGGTGCTTTGGGGTGGAGTTGCTAGCTCCCTTGAGGCTGTGAGTCTCTAGGGAGACAGTACCTGTTAGTCAGCTCCTCTGCTTCTTCTGGGTCCACAGCTTCCTCCTCCTCCTCCTCCTCCTCCTCCTCCTCTTCTTCCTCTTCATCTCCTACGAAGGACATGGTCTCAGATGCCCTATCACACTCAGCACCACGGGAGCCCTCCATTCCCTTCCTAGCTCAGGCCCTCTCCAGTAATTTTTACCCCCAACCCTGTCCTTCCCAGGGCTGCCTGAAGCCAACTGTCATCCCCAGTAGCACTTGCTTCTCCTGACTCAGGGCAGTCTTTAAATAGAAGGCAGTGAAGTTACAGCACAGAATCGCTGCTGTTCCTGCCCTGGGTTGTAGCACCAACCGGGTGCCAGGACACGTGGCCAAACCTGATGGCCACCTCTCCAGCTGCTCACCCCCTCTGCCTGCCTGCTGCTGCCAGCAAGCTGTTTTTGGCACACGTGGCAGCAGGGAGCTTAGCTGGGGCCCTAGCAGACCTTCCCAAGACTCCTTGGGCAAATTTGGGCTGGGCAGCACAGACAAAGCAAATGGAGAGTTTTCCTGTGCCCTAAGAAAACGTGCATTTAGAATGTTCCACCATTGAGCACACTCAGGGTGCCTTAAATTTGAGCTAGAAAGGTCAAATACAGAAAATACTGTGATGAGCCTCAGAAAACTGCATTTAATAACTATTATTGTACCAGAAGAGGTATCAGATGCACTGTGGTATTTAACCACAAAAAATGTATTTAATGTATTTAACCCCCAAATTTATCAATGTGTTTAATCACAGGACATTTAAAATTTCCTCTTTGAGTGGACTTCAGCCAACTGTAATTTAAAGCCAAGACAAACTATACTTAGGTTAAGCCAGGTTTACCCTTTATTACTCTCCATTTTAGACAAAATGCAGTGCTTTTCACAACCTGTACAAGGCAAATTAATGAATTCATATAAAAAATATTTCCAGAAAAGAAGGAAAAGTACCTCTGAGTCTAAATAAAGAACTTAGAAAGTATCTCAGTTATAAACCACTGTATACACAGCAAAACCCTAATGCCTGCCCATTTTTTTAACTGTTCTTCAAATAAATAGCTGTCAGTCAGCAAACTTTCTTGTTAAAAGTATAAAATACTGAACCAGGTATTTCTGAGTATAAGCTATCTCTGTAACACTAAATTAAAGTCTTCTTGACATTTCAAAACAGCAGGCACAGGTAAAACCTTTCTGCTCACTTGACCTACCCATTGGCATACACAATTTACAAGGTGAGAATGTAATTTTTTGGAAAAGTGTATTTGAAACAGATATTAAACTAAAATAAATTCTACATTTTATCATGGGCACAGACAGTACACAGCACAATGAAATTTAAGGTACAGTACTTCACATTCTTGACATATGGAAGGCAAGAGCATTACAAGTCTTTGAGAAATGCTTATATATGAAGAATACATATATTGCACAAATTTTGATTCGGTCTTCAGCACAGCAAGAGAAAGGTGAGTACCCTTTTTACCAAAACCCCTTCAAATTATTTTCAGACCTAGTGCTCTTCCTTCTGTACTTCTCACAAGTTAATTTGACCTGTAAATTGACCAAAATAGCATATTTTTTCATACTCTTCCTACAAGCATCATAGTCTGTAAAATCAATGAGGGAAATATTTGTATCAGAACACACAAGGATTACAAAGACAAACAAAAATGAAGTACAAAATACAAGACTATCCAGTGCAAGCAGAGTCCAATATATCAAGAGTGACATTCTCTGATGGGTTTAAACTTAACACCAAATACACTGTGAATTAAGTCCAGTGACCCAAGTATAAGTAAAGCGCTGGTTCCAAATAAGCATTTGGGATGGTATTTACAAATGCTAACTTCAGGTTTTCTACAAATCATCTTACATCTTTTTATCATCATTGCCCATTTCTCCCAAATAATCGTGTTGCCCTGTCTTAAAATTGACTTATATTGATTTCTCTGTACGCAATTTAAAAAAAATAACCCCTTATGCCGTCAGAATTCCTTAAGGTACTGAGAATACACTTACATGTTCACGTTTTAGGAAAAGTGAGAGCAAGAGCTAGTAGATAAACCTCAAGTTTCACAGTTTACAGCTTATTCCAGTTCTGCATTACTGTCTAAAAGGGAAGCTCTTGCTAACATTTGATCCTCCCATGCATCTCTGAGCCCATTAATTCAAAGCACTTCTGGGGGACTAAGAGTTCTTAAGATCCTAGAGAAGACAGTAGTGGTTTCTGACACAAAAGGTGAGAAAAGAAAAGCAAATCCAATGCCAAAATGAGTAGTAAAGATTAGGCTTAAAATAATAAAGATTTTAGCTAAAGCATTTTTATTTTGAGGCAGTAACAAGCCTCAGAGAAGAGAGCATCTTGCACACACAGTGAAACCTTGGTCAGTCATGAAAAACCAAAGATCTCTCAGAAAAAACTATTCCTGCTAAGGTGTATGCCAAGGGATAAGTGGGTGAAAGTTTTTATTTTGAAGCTGAGGAGAAGGGAAAACTTCTCTAACTAACACTCAAATTTATGATAGCCAATTTCTCACTCTGGATACTTGACCAGAGCATGTGAAAACCCAGGTCATTACACCTCTAAACAACTTCAGACTATGCAGAACTGAATCCAAAGTTAGAAGTTCAGTTCCTATACACTTGCCCCAAGCCATTTATTTTGTGGTGTTATATCTGAAGTTTTCTGACAAAACTTGCAGCCCATCATCTAACAATTATGCTATAAACAGGCCTGTCCCCAAACAATCAGGGAAAACTACAATCCAGAATTTATATTTCTGATTATAGATGTAACTTATCAGAAGTACACAAACTTGAGAAAAAAAAACACAAAAGGATTTTTTGATTACAGACCTTCACTTGTATTAAAAATACCACTGAGTTGGTGGGGCAATTTTTATAGAGTTGCACAGAGGTATCAGAATTTTTTTAATTAACTTTTTTAAACAATTAGAGAGAAGTGTTTTCAAACAGAAAGCATTAATTTAAGATGTAAGAAATGTTGACCCATTAGGTGATGCATTGCAAACCTGTAAGAGACACTAAGTTCTGTGCTTCACATCCACCTCACTCTAAAATACATTTTTACCAAGTTTGAACATGTATGCCCCTTCCCTACCTATTCTACATTGGCAAAGTTTCGGATTTTCTAGACAAAGATACAGCCAACACTTTTTTTTAAAAAAAAAAGAGCAGCCCTCTCCTTTCCCCAAAATCCACTTAGGACATCAGCTTGTCGTAAAATCTTGTGCTTCAGTTTTACATAGAGCGTATTAAAGTGAGTGTTTCACTGAGACCCAAGTCTACCGTCTTATAGAGGAAGGGCAGTGAGGGGGAACATACAAATGAAGGAGAATGTTTCAGTGGACTGCAACAGTCAGATTAAAACTGAAAGGCTGTTTAAGTTACAGAAGGAAAGTGTTTTAAAAAGCAAGCCAAAATCCCAGATAGACTAGACCATGATGAAGTGTGTAGGAAGTAATCTCACATCAGGCACATAGTTTACAGTTTCTAGAACTTGAAATAAACTAAAACTTAAAAGTTTGCACAAGAAGTGGTAATACTTGTTATTTTACAGTTATAAGAGTTTTTGCACTATTGTTAGAGAATGCAATAAATTAGACTTTTACCTGTTCACAGATGCACTGCAAAACAGCCGTAATAGATGTTTATGAATTGCAACCTAAGGCCTACTTTACTGGGCATTTCCTATTCTACCTAATTATAGGAAATCTTTTAAATATGCAGTACAAAATAACTGGAAAAATAATCTTCCATATATAAACTTTTATTTCACTGGACACGATATAAAATATTAACTTAAAAAAAGTATGAATTTGACATCAGTGGTAAGCACAGTTTTAACAATTAATTGGTCTTCAATAGTAAATATATGAAAGGCAGAAATTGTGCTACAGGAGGTCTAAAAGGAAGTGTGCAATTTTTTTGGAAGAGCTCAAATTTTCAGTATTACTTATCTAGATTCAATTTACAGTGACTGGCGAATTTACAAACACTTACACAAAATCAAAAGAGAAGCCCGGCTTATTGTAGCACTGGTGGATTGTGAGGTGTTCTCATTTTGATTTGGCCTTTTTCTTTCTCTCTAAAGGAGATACCACTATTACTTCAAATATGTAAAAGAAGCACTAAAGTTTTTCTTGCCTGCTCTGTGTGAACATGAAGCATTTATATATTTATATATATAT